>JAMKCH010023946.1:0-26915 GCA_023653785.1 Ophioderma brevispina
TGCTGACAAAATGGCCCAAACTGTCGAGTAAAATAGCGTTAATACAATCCCAGCACTCGCGTTTATACATGTCAAATATTTTAACATTTTCGTCCTTTTTGTCTACATACTCAAAATCGCCTACATCATTGAAATTTTTAATACAGTCTGTGATTGGTTGAAAAATAGAGACGTTGGCCTCCAAGGTTCCAAAACAATAAAAGGAAATTGTAATGTTTTTTAATACAGCTGTAGATTGTTGAAAATAGAGATGTTGGCATCCAAAGGGGTCAAAAACCATGAAAAGGAATTCTATGAAGGGTCCAAACGATGAAAAGGATCCAATGATTTTAAAATCAAAACCATTATTACCTACAATTAATAGTGATTGAGTTATCAATGTCCAGATAATGTAATAAATAAGGTTTAAAATGCCACGTTCCAGAAATCCAACAGAACTTGCGTTCCTCAAGTGGTTGTAGATTGAAGTGCAAAAACGTGTTTTTTTTTACGGTATTTCGCATGAGCTAAACGTTAGAATTTTTTAAAACGAAAAACGCAATATATCTACAATTCAATCGTAATTGAATTATATATATAGAAAATGAATACAAATAAGGTTTGAAATGCTACGTTCTAGGAATCAACCCGAACTTGCGTTCTCAAGTGTTTGTAATTAAAGTGCAAAAACCGTCCTTTTTTTAACGGTAATTTCGCAGGGTTTTGTATTACTGAAAGTTAAAACGTATGAGTTTAAAAAACGAAACACGCACTATTATCTTCAATTTAATAGTAATTGAATTATATATGAATAGAAACTAATAAAAAAAAAGGTTTCAAAATGCTACGTTCTAGAAAGCCAACAAACTTGTCGTTCTCGAGTGGTTGTAGATTGAGTGCAAAAACCAGTTTTTTTTACGGGTATTTCCAGAAGCTAAAACGTATGATTTTAAAACGAAAAACGCACTACTACTATCTGCCCATTTTAATAGTAATTGAAATATATGTATAGAAATTAATAATAAGTTTAAAATGCTACGTTCTACGGCATCAAACAGAACTTGCGTTCTCAGGTGGTTGTAGATTAAAGTGTAAAACCGGCAAATTTGACGGTATTTTACCACTGTTTCTACTGCTATTGAGCAAATGCGTCACATTTTACAAAGTTTCGGAGGGGGGGGGGGGGGTGGTTCCACCCCACCCTAGTCCATCACTTTGGGGATCACCCTGTATCTTACCTATACCCGCGGAGGATGTTTGTTTTTGATGAAAATGGAGCGGAACCTTCAATTGACAATTACGTTAAATAATTTGGCACCAAAAAAGGGGTTTCTAGCAAGCCGTGGAAAAACCTAAGGGGGGTGTGTAACCACCCCCCTTCGGTAGACGAGGGTTAAAGATTTTAGTGAATGAAGTAAGTGATCCCAGCGCTGTAGCATGAAAATATCGTTAAATCGCGAACGTAACATGGCCTAGTGTAGCAATACCTGAGTGGCAAATGGTTGCTTAGCATGCTTAAAGGGACAGGAGGAGATTTCCAAGGATACAAATTTTCTAAGCAGTTGAGTGGTTGTAGAACACTCACCAAGATGTTTTTTGAAAGTTTTATTGACAAACAGGACAAACAAGTACCAACCAAGAAAATGAAAATCACATTTTGAACTTGCTTACTCCTCCTCATCGACTCTATAGAAAGCATGCTGGGTCTTATCGGTCATACACCAACAAAAAAATAATAAAATCTAATCATCTATTTTAATTACATATCAACGTATTCGGTTTATTTAACTTCAGGTGTGTTTAATACACTATAGTATGTATTCATAAATATGGCAAAAATCCAGTTCCACAAATAGTTGAAGGTTTTCTTGAAGTATCCCTCTGTCTCTTTATCTGACCACAATATAAAAAGCATGCTGTGACATATAACAAGGTGCAATCTTGTTCCCAAATCCCAATCTTGTGCAAAAGTGGTTCGAAATGGATTCTTAGGAGCATATCCCAATAAAATTGGTGATTTCCATGATTTTGTTGTTCATTTCCTATTTAAGTCAACTAAAGTATAACCTTTTAAAGCAACTGTACAGACATCTATAATGTTTGTAACCTTTCATAAGGAAAAAAATACACCCAAAAGCATTTTGCTTACCATGCAATGGGATCTCCTAAGTGCCTTAAAATCCAATGTGGCTCCATTACCATAGCAACCGTGCTTGTGATTACACAAGAATGCATTTTTTGTGTTGTTGAATCTCAGTGTAATGTTTGTAGTCATAATACAAAAAAAGTGTAGAATAAAGACACTTGTTTTATTGGGCTACATCCCCTTTAACTGTTCTGTAATGGAATTTTCAATTTTAAAAGTCTCTCATTAAAGGTGCAATGAGAGATTTCGAATAATGGATGTTCCTAAAAAATGTGAAAATTCTGATTTTTGCACTGGTGTAAAGCTTTCTATCAAATATATCCCCATGTGAAAGGATTAAGCTGAGAACTATTTCTTTGGTACAAAAATTGTGAAATTTCTAATTTTGATACGAGCAAATACAAAATTCAGCCTGTTTTCTATTGAAATATAAGCATATATGCAATCACCTTTTGTTTTCATTTTAAGCTATTTCTGCAGAGAAACAAAAGGTACGGGATCTACTGAGTATTTAATCTATATGAAATCACTACATATCACAGAAAATAATGATGACTTGAAATCTCTCGTTGTACCTTTAATGCTTGAGGCAGATTGCTTGGATTGTTTTTTGCTTCTAAGCTGTAAAGAATACTTGTAAACTGAACCTTTTGTTTTTCTACGACCGTATAGCTAATCATGCTCACCAATACAAAACTGTGTTTTCCAACCAAGCTGGTACAATATACATTCCATCCAATTTGAAGCCATTCTGCTGCTGCCATTTTCACACTGAGCATGCTCTCTGATGATTTTTATAGTACCAAGGAATACAGTTCATCATGCATACAATAGTTTTAGTGACACACTGCAGCATAAGAAACTCTACCCTCAGCCTGATAATTTTCAATCTTCTACTTCGTACCACCACCACGATACTGCAACTATATTATAGCCATGGTAACTGCTCAGTCCTTGGGTAGAAATATGACCACTTCTATATCTATCACCCGGGACAGATACAGTAACAGGATTTGAAACTCTACTTAAAGCCTCTATCAGTGATCTACCCGAAAGAGTCAAATATTTGAAATTTGCAGGAATAGCCTAAAAGTGAAGGATAAGTCTGTAGAATTCTCATGATTTTTTTTAACTGAAAAATTGACAGAAAGGAAGAAAACGGCCATGTTCAAAGATTCAAATCCCCATTCAATTACGTGTTGTAGTGTCCGTACAGACAGTAATAATTAAAATATCTGATTTTGTGCTTGTTAGGTTGCTTTTGCTCCTATCACTTGTTGGGTATGTTATAATACCTATTCTTGTCACAGACATGCAAAAATCTGATTTTTTTCAATTTTCTGATTTAGCAAATCACTGAGATAGTGCCTTTAAATATATTCACAGCCATTAAAATCTGAAAGGGTATGACACACTAAAATGTATTCAAGTACTTACAATTTATTCTTTTCAAAGAAAAATGGAATTAGCTGGCATTGTGCATACCATCGACTGAAATTCTTTTGAATCAAAGACACCTTTTTACCCAAATTTAGGAATTTTAATTCAAACTACAACAATTTCTGCTCCACATGGAATACGTTGTTACAAATATTATCAGCGTTCAGATTTTATTGGCCGTGAGTATATATAACAATCTTTGTACGGCTACTGAACTACCCAGAATGTATCTTAAATACCAACAAAAATGTTATTCAAAATTTTAAGCCATTATCTTTGGCATCCAAATCACTTTCAAATGACTAAAACACAACAAATGTTTGTCTTAAAATAATATTTTACAGTTATTTTACAGTATTTATATATAGGCATACATTCTACCAACAAAATATGGTAAAGAACAATTTTTACAGGTTTTGATGGTAAATTTTTACAACAAACTGTAAATTTGACAGGTACAAATTATAAACTAGAATTTTGCGGTTCTCGGCTTGCACGCTCGCTATATTCAAAGAATATAAGCTGTGGGCCGCCAGCCTATTTCAACTCGACATCACATGACCTTTGACCTTGACATGTGACCTTTGACTTTATCAACATATGAGGGATCGCATGTTGCACCCATGACACAAGTTTGGTTCCAATTAAACTTCAACTTTTCAACTTAGGTGAATTTTAAAACACTTCACATTTTTGTGACACACACATACACTTGCACAACGGATTGCTAAGTGGTCCTGCCAGCTATGGGGCCCACAAACCCGGGGGGGGGGGGGGTTCTCAATTTTGTTGGGTAGGGACCTGCCTCAGGACTCAAGAATTGGAACCCGAACTTATACCTTCTTCTTCTGCAATATAACTGGACCCATATTTATACCAGTATTTCAAGTGGACCCAAACTTATACCTCTTCTTCTTGCAATATAATGACCCATATTTATACCAGAATTTCTTTTCGTATTAACACATGAACAGCAGAACCGCCAAATCAAATACCCCGGGCAAA
Organism: Ophioderma brevispina; assembly: GCA_023653785.1. NCBI lineage: Eukaryota > Metazoa > Echinodermata > Ophiuroidea > Amphilepidida > Ophiodermatidae > Ophioderma > Ophioderma brevispina. The sequence continues at coordinate 4,571 of JAMKCH010023946.1, forward strand.
TACCCAGCGTGTCTTTGCTTCGCGACTTGGTGTGCAATGTTGAAGGCCACGACGAAAGTCACATGAAACCAGGGATCCTAAATAAATCGTGATAGGACGAAGACTCGATCAAAGGGAGGGATGCATACTACAAACCAACTGATCTGCATGAAATCTGTCGCTTATATAGTTTCCCAGTCGTACATGGCACTATCACGAAACGTCATCCCCTCCCCAGGTTTACTCATGAATACGTTGTGGCATAATAATTAGGTAGCTTATCGAAAACGGTGGCGCTCTCACCATCGATACGAATTGTGCTATGGGCATTTGTACACGTGTCACCCGCCTGATAAACACACGTCAGCCATCGTAACACACCGAGATTAACGCAATAATTATGATGGCTAAAACAGTTTTCCAAACTCAATACATTGTCGAATTCTGCGTATAGCTGACTACGTTCACAGACTATATATCACCATCGCGGATGCGTACCCAAAAATATACCAACACCTCAAATCAACACCGATAATTATACCACGTCTCCGTATATGCGTTTGTACTAAGAACCCCCCCCCCCCCCCCCCCGGGGGGCCCACAAAACGGTCTTCAATTGGTGGTGGCTAAGTTTACTTAGCTGAAGTGGTCATCATTCCAGCTTTTATATTCATTAACACTTTCCAAATTCTTAATAGCTGCCACCAAATACACCATGTTCCTAGTGTTTTGATTGACTTTTTTACAATAGTATTGGCAGAATGGATGCTTGTATATAATACTGTAAAATTTACAATATTTTTTTACAATGTATTTTTTGAAGAGTTTTCCCCCAATATTTCATTTTGTGAGATTTATGCATCTCGTTTATCATGGGTATTGTAAACTATACCTTGAAACGGTAAGTCCTAAGTGTTGCATGCTCATAAAAGCCGGATTTTTGTATAGGTGATTCGGGTATCCCCGATCCTAATTCAGCAGCAGCACTGGAACTAATTTCGTCTGTCCATTATGAATCGGCACAATCTCATTAAAAGAATCCTAACTTGACTTGCATAAACCAACATAACCAGCAGCCGGTGGCGGCCACGCTTCATTTATAGCGCAAAACTGCCGACGAGTCATTGACGAGCTGAACATGAAAGCACTGTGCGCGTTATAACATAGATCAGTGAGGGGCGAGTGGGAATTCCCGTACGGAGTCGCACCGATCTACATTTGCCTTGCTTAGTCCGGTGGGTGCATACTTGTGCTTGGCAAAACTATATCAATCGTTTTTAAGACCGGACATGATAGGATTGCTACATGCAGGCCAACGACTCATTCCACGTGGTTGCTAGCAAACTGGTACGGGGCCTTGACATTGTCCACAGCTATAAATAACGGTGACCCTGCGAGTGAACATGAGGTCAAACCAGCCTCGTTCAAAAATGTCCCGTTTGTACCGTTTTTCATACCAAAAAAATACTTCAAAAAACTGGAGTTGATTCTTCACCTCCAATGATTTTGAGTGGAAAATATATGAATTAAACATCATTCGACTTAGAATATTTGTCAAGTTTTTCGTGATTACGTTCTAAACCTATGGGAACGGCAAAAACGACCTATCTTGGCCGCCCCCCCCTGCGAACACTAATGGATAGCGTCGACACATACATAGTCCGAACTTTTCCCAGTTATTTCATATACTGTAATGACGCTTTCAGCGAATGTTGAATTATTATCGGGATCCGATATAATTATCTTATGGACAAAATTCCTTCTTTTATGCGACACCTACAAAAGTTCGAGCTTCCAACATTCACATGGAATCGTTTACTACATGAATTACCAATGGAACAGTGCAAAAACTTTTTTGAAAAAAAAAATTATGAAAATTGGGGGCACTCTAAAATGTGGGTTTTTTTTTAAAAATCTGGTGCATTCTGGGTAATAAATGATACAATAATGATTATACATAAGAAGAAACAATGTGGTACAGTTGAGTTCCCAAAAGTTGTCCAGCTAGCAGCTGAAGCTATACTTGAGACCACATTTTTGCCTAAGTTAAGGCTACAATCAGTCACGTTCCAAAAAATTTAAAATGTCAATTGTGTACCGTTACTATTTACTAGGTCAACAAAGTACACATCGTTGTTGAAATAACCACACATTAAAGCTGAATAAAAGTTAGTTAAAACTGCCCTTTTACTATTTTGAAGTCATAAAAGAAAGGTTCCCAACATTTGTGCACAAATTACCAGGCATGTAAAGGTGCAACAAGAGATTTATTTTAAAGGCTTTCTTAAAAATGTGAAAATTCTGATTTTTGCACTAAGTAACGCTTTCTATCAATAATGTCCTCATGTGAAAAGGATGAAGCTTAGAAATATTTATTTTGGTACCAAAATGTGAAATTGCCATTCCTATGGAGGCAAATGATAATTCAGCCTATGTGTTATATTGAAATTAACCAATGCCAAAACAACTTGGCCCGCTTTCTCAAACAATGTTTAACGCTAATCACCGGTTAAATCAAATTTAAACGCCCGCTAAAATAAACGCAATACTCAAAAGCATGGTTTTAATTTTAAACGCTGTTAAATTTTAGCCGAACACATTAAACATGTTCTAAAAATTGTTAAACTAACTTGATCCGGGGGTAGTTTAAGCCTGTTTAACTTTTTCGCTTTCATCAAATGCCAGATAAATTTTTAGCTATATGTGATACTCTGGTTAAACCAGTTGTCTCCTTTATTTTTCTTCTTTTTTTACGTAGGGTCTCAGTTGATTTCTTCTCGTTCATTTTTCCTTCCTTCTACTTTATGCTGTGTGTATCTGTTATAGAATTGAATGATGCAAATGCAGCACAGCGACATACAAAAGTTTTAAATATGCCAGTGTTTTTTCGCATCGCTAAAACAAATTCTAAGCTCCTTGCAACGAGACATTCTTGAAATTTACCCACGGACTTCCTGCTCAGCATCAACATTAAGGAAGGCATTGTCTGACATAAGTATTGTTCACGAGCACGTAATATTATATAGCCGAAGATAAGTCACAGTTCAGTGGATTATATTTACGGCGATTAAATATCGATGTTTAGCTAAACGACTGGTTAATATTTAAACCCCGGTTTTTAAACTTTGTTTTTGCGTTTAGCTAACCAGAGTTTAGGCCTAACCACCGTTTATTTTAAAAATCGTTGAGAACACGGCCCCTTTTATTTTCACTTTTACGGCATTTCTGTAGCCAAAGACAAGGTAAGGAAATCTAAAGGGGGATGTATCTATATGAAATCACTACATATGGAACAATATATGGTGGCCCAAAATCTTAGTTGCCACCTTTAAAAACAGTGGGTTTTCAGTTTTATCACTCATTTGTATAGGTAAAGAACCTTTCTACAATCAATTTCCAATAAGACAATGCAAACAAAAAAAAATCAACTTTCAACAATTTGAAGGCATGTTACTTTGTTTACATCCTGTAGGAAATGACTGATAGTGGCTTTAAATTTAAGGTAAAGCATTGAAAAGTACTCTACTTACAAGTATTTTGCCAAACAAAAATACACTTGCACAGTATCAAAATCAAGACAGCAAATGGCTTTGGTACACCATAAGCAGGAAAACATTTTTTTTTAGTTTCTATTTTTGTCAATATATACAATACTATCAATAGCATATGTGGTAAGCACCCACACTTTCATGGTGTAATATCTAGAGTTCATGTTTTAGAATGCAATAATTTAAGGAAGTATCTTGCACAAAGTACACAAAGCATAATCACACTGTTTATAGACCATGTTTGTTTGGTTTGATTAAATTAAAGCTGATTCAGCAATTTCAAAATATATTTTTTGTGTATTTGACTAAATAGTCAGCTAGAACTAAATTAGTCACCTAAAATGCTCAATTCCAAAGTTTGAGATGAATCAGACCTGTTCATTTTGAAGTAGTAAACATTTACAGGCCTTGTCTTTTAAAAATGCCTACTGTGCTAAAAAAAGCACTTCTGAAGATGAGTCAGGTGTGCTGTAGGTGTGCTTTTTGTATAAAATTGTGTATTGTTTTACCAGATTTAGGTGTGCTAAAAATCGCACACCTCAAGACCATTTTAGGTGTGTGATGGTGTGCTATCGCACTCCCACGCCTCAAAAGACAAGGCCTGCATTTATGTATAGTATATCTGTACCGTAGCATACTGTGTATAACAAAAATTCAGGATCCGCAATTTTCTCTATGTGATTGTGATTTTCTCTGTGTGAAAGACATCAATTTGAACTTAGCTATTTCACACAGTATATTCACTGAATAGCCCGGGGGGCCACTTGTATTCAAAGGTGGATATGAGGCGTGAACAAGAAAATGCATAAAAAGGTCTCTTTTTTCAAACAGGCGAGTACGGCAGCGTACATTGATTAGGATGTCGAAAACAACAAAATATGGAAAAAAGGGTACGTTTTTTTCGTACCCTGAAATTGTGATGTACCCAAATAAAAATCATCAAAAATATGTAATTTGGATAAATCAACATGAGCAAATCCAGATAATCAGTTACATATTATCAAAAAATGCATTGGATTACTTGTTTATGGTAGCAAACACTACAAAATAGAGCTATTTGTTTATGATGAGACAAAACACAAAATGCTTGTTTAGTAGGGTATGTTGTTTAGTCGGTGGAAATATTATTTAGAGTGAATTTCAGAGTCCATGTTCACGCCATCATATCCCCTATGTGAATACATACTGGCAACCCCCGGGCCTAATAGTATTGGAAAGCATAATGTATTGGCAAAAAAACAGATTTTTTTTATGAAAATTGATAGTGCCAAATCCTCGGGAAATCTGAGTCAGCCTTTACGAAGTCACCAAATAGTTGATAACAGTCAAGGTTCAAATTTATTATGACGTGAATTTTGACTATAAGTTAGATCCCCGCCAGCTATAGAGTCCATTACGTCTGTCCATCCCAGGGAACTATTCGTAGAATGATCCTGAACCGGATCCAGGCAACCATAGATGACTACCTTTGAGAGGACAATGTGGATTATAAGCTCAGGGGGTACTACTGATGCTGTATTTAATGTTCGCCAAGTGCTTAGAGAAGGCCAAAAAGACGCCTTCCTTCACTGGAACTTTTAGATTTTAAAGCAGCATTTGAACCATTTGGAGAGAGGCACTCTGGAAATGCTTAAGATCAATTGGAGGAGACAGCAAGCTGGAGAGACCAATTGAAAATGTTATGAGCAAACATATGCTCAGTAGTGGTGAATGGAACTCACTGACTGGTTCAAGTCTTAGTTGGTGTGAGACAGGATGCCTTCTATCTCCGCCCTCTTTCAATCTCCCTTGAATTTGTAATGAGAGGAGCTCAAAACCTAGGCTCCGGATCCAAATGGGAGAGATAAAAATTCAACAACATTCTTATTCCGATGACACAACCCTGCTGGAAATGGTCCGTTTTTTGGAAAAGTTAACAGCCATCCACAGAAGAACTGGAAAGCCTGCCAAATGGGGAATGAAGATCACCCATCTAAATGCAAATGCATGTCCGATGACCCCGGGACATCACCCTTAACCAGATACCCATTGACAAAGTAAATGATTTTGTCTTTCTTGGAATAATGTGCCTTCGGTTAGGAGACATCAAGAGGCGTACAAGAACTGGCAGCATGGTCATTCGGTAACTCAGGAATACCATCTGAAGCAATCATGACATCACCAGATCGCTCAAAGTCGAATATAACCAGTCCCTCTGATACTTCCCATTGCACCTATGGAGCCGGTCCTGGGTATTGCGCAAGGCATACTGCCAAAGCTAAGAAAGCTTTGAGATGAGATGTCTCCGGTCCCATCCTAGGTGAAACCTTCTGACAAAAGTAGAAATTATGAAATTATACAAGCGTCTGAACATCACATGCACCATCATGGATGCAGTCACCAGAAGCGCTGAAGTGGTTTGGACATGTTGTCAGGATGCCGGCAACACAGATTACCATACCACCTATTGCAAGACTTCAACAAGTGTAGGAAGCCAGGTCGCCAACCAGCAAGGATGGAAGGACCAGATCCCCAAGTACACAGGCTGGACCTCCAAATGCCTAATCTATTGCAAAGGGCAGACCACAATGGAGGAGAGAGCAAAGTGACACCCCGCCTATGCAGTTAAGTCAAGTAGTCAAGACTTTTGACTGGTTTTGAAGGGGCACACCACTAAATCCTTCAGCATTTGTGTAACCATATTATAGTCCTGTGTAAAAAATAGCGGCCGTGTGCAAATATATCAGCGTCCCCGAGGAACCAGGTGTGGGCATTACTCAATTTTGCTTGGTTTTATGAAAAGATTGATAGGACCCCAATATTCCTAAATCTGTTAGAAATGTTCCTATTGCATGTTTATGGCACTGGCATCGAATAATATGAGGCTGAATCTGGTAGGTGGAAAAATGAAAGCTTGAACCAGGGTTTGTCCCTGATCAGTTTGCCTTTTGGAGCAACCAATTTTCCTAGATTTTGTGGATTTGAAACCAAAGACAAACTTGTTCTCAATTTTTTGGAGTCTTAAAGTAATCCTTAGCCATTTATCTTTCATCTAAAACATGTTAATGGTTTGTCTTCTACTTCTTTTTCTTCTGAGGACAACAATACACTTCACGGCTGCCATCTTGGATTTGCAGGTTTTTTGCACATACATAATATTTGTCCGTATACTAATCACTGTGTGAAATAGCTTAGCTCAAAATCAAAGTCCTTCATATAGAAAATCGCAACTTTGTTATAAATTCCGTAAATTTTTGTTTACACAGTATCCTATGGCACTGTTATCCATGTTTACTACCTGAAAACTAAAAATCTGATTCGTCTCAAACTTTGGAATTGAGCATTTTAGGAGACTCTCTTTAGTCCCAATTGACTATTTTAAATTATTCTGGGCAACTATTGCCACCAAAAAAATTCTACATTTCAAATCTCTGAGTCACCCTTTAATTTGCTTTGTTGCATTTTGAAACCATGGAAATTTGTTTTCTTCAAAATTTTAAGCTCACAAGCAATTCTATGACAATTATCTTTCATATAATACAAGTTAAATGCTTGTCTTCGACTTTTCTGAATAAATGATCGAACCGTCTATGTACACGAAACCCTATGAAATTCATGATGGCTCTGTCCAAGTGCAATTTTCTCAGAAGCTGAACTAAAAATTTATCAAAAAAACATAAATTTTCACATTAATTTAAGCCATTCATACAAGCAGAATATCAAAAATATATCACATGGGTGGAAATGAGAGCATGAATTGTGGCATATTTATGTGCATTTCAATGGGAGAGTTATTTAGTGGTGTGCCCCCTAAACAGGGTTTTTGTAGTATATAGTCACAGTACATACCCCAATGGAGGTATGCCTGACAAATAGGAAGACCTTATAATCATACCCATTGAAGATGTAGTTATACTCGATTCATCTGATATGTGACCCCGTACCATTCTTGCGGAGGTGAAAAATTCAATGAGGCGCAGGGACTTCTGTTAATCATGTTACTGTGAGGAATGTTAATTAGGCCTGAAATACACTATTGTGCATTTCCATACATGAATGAAATTGTATTTAATGGCAGGTGTGTGCGTTAAATGACCGGAGTGTCCTCCAAGATAATCCGGTGTGGCATGTGCATTTGAATTCTTTCATTTTCCCTCTCCGACTTAATTGAATAGGTCCAAAACTCCAGGGGGACAAACGTATCAACGTGAATCGAGTATAAAAGGATTGTTTGTATGCTAAATAAATGAATTATGTAAACAATACCTGTTAATCAGATGCCTTCAATCAGATGAATCACTTCCACAATGTTCTTTTTTAAGAAAACAAATATCACCCACCTTCCGATTTGTGGTCAACTTTTCTTAGTTCTGTGAAGAAATAACAAAGTAACGTACATGAATATAGCTATCCATGTGCATAACCAGGATCCCCCGGGGTTCAGATCCTAGATTTTACAAAATTGATATTTTTGCATGGTTGCGAAGCTTGTATATATACCCTCACTTGAAATTATTAAGCCCAAATCAGTGCACTTATGGGTAAACAGAACAATTTTTAATTCAGCAGACGATGCGGAAATGGTCTGTGACCTTTGTGGTTTTAATAGGGTACGAGTCTATGTTATTCATGTAATTAGTTGATTAAAGTTACAGCAAACTTAAAAGTTAGTCTACAAATTACCTGGATGTCTTTATCCTCTTATTAATGTCCATGTATGTTTTTGGGTATGTTATTTTTATGTGTAAAATATTCTGTTATGACATCTTGTGGACATCAAAGGTCAGAAATACTCTTTAAACACACACACAATAAGCCTTGTGCACAAATGATCTAAGTTATAATAACACTGTTTTAATGATTTTAAAGGTGCGTGTTCCGATCGTCTTTGGGATCCCCCCTGATTTACCCGGAAGTAGTATCGATTTTGATATCAGATGAAAGGCCATATTTTTCTCATTGTCGTCCTGAGATTTGAGCCCTCAAATCCATTTCATTCCAAAGATATTAACAAAAAACCGCCGAATTAGTGGTTAACCACCAATATTAGCACAATATTGAATAGGGCTTTGCAGTACGCATTATTGCTTCTACCATCAAAACCGCAAGTTTGTTTCCCACGGTTCTTGATGGGGTGTATATGCAAGTGCCAGGCTCTCATATCGAGTAGAGAACACAATAGACATAAATCGGAACAAGCACCTTTAATCAGATTGGTTCAAGAATTTGGTATGTCCAAAACATGATTACATGTATAATTCAATGTTAAACTCAACAGTTTTAGTCTTACACAAAGTTCTTCCTTAAGTGACGGCTTATGTCCACAATTAAAAGCAGCATTGCAGTTGAACGATGATATGTCCTCACAGTGAAGACTCCAAAATGACAGCATGCAGTCTTATAAAATCCTCGGTATAATCCAAGGGGATCTTATCTGTCTTGAGGATAATTTTGTCCAGCAGTTCAAGACGACAAGGTTGAATAAGTCCCTCGATGACACTAATATTCCACAGTGTATCAGTCCAAGATATAATCACCACAATTTCTATCTGTCCACAATTTGGAATCCTATTTTGATTCCCAGCACTTTTGGCTTCAAAGATGACAGAATGACAGACGAATAATTATAGCAGTTTGCTCATATGGAATTCAAAATATAATAAATCCTGGCACCGTTATGTACTGTACAGGTCTGCCACTTATTGCAGATCAAAACTAGCTATAACTTCTAGCTACTTGCTACTCTGGCTGCTGGCCCCAATTCTTTACTCAAATCTCTCCTTATATAAGGATTTCACAAAATTCCCAATTCTTAAAATAGATATTACCACAGCATCATGCACAAACATAACCTTGCACTAGCTGACCAATTGGATTTCACATAAATTACATCATCTGCATTGCATCACCTCACATTGATAAGATCATGGGGAATCCCCAAATTATGCAATCTGTTTTGATCTCAATGCATAAACAAGTTGACTCAGTTTCTAAATTTATCCATCTTGGGGAATTCCCATTCACCTCTAGTTGTCAACAACAGGTGAATATCTCAACATAGCACTAGGGGAATTCCACTTTCTTCTCTTGCACAATCTATCTAGTAAATAACACGGTCTGATCTCAATATAGCACAAGGGTATTTCCATAATAACAAAAGTACTTTTTCCATGAGAAACCTTTTCTCAAATAAAATTGAGAAATATAGGTTCCCGGCCAATTTCGCACTTTTATCAACAAAAAAAATAATTGGCAATCAATTTCGCACGTTCTGTGCTTATCGGTCTAAATCCTAAGTACAATTTCGTACTATAAGCACTCTATTCCATTTTTCGTCAATCAATTTCATTGTACAGCATAACCGTTGGCTTATGGTAATGCAAGTTCGTCTTTATGCTTTCAATTTTGCGGCCATTTCGCATTTATTTCAAAAACGTACGGTGTGAAACAATGTACGGTTGATTTTCGATTTCGTGGATTGCTATTCTAATTGGCGATTATGCATTCAATTACGTTATGTTATAGACCTACAATATACGTTTACGTTTAATAGACCTACAATGACAAATCAGTAAAATATATATTTTGCGTTAAACATGTCAAAACAAATTTTAGGAAATTTCCCCGGGGGGGCCACGTGTATTTAAAGTGGATATGATGCGTGAACATGGACTTTCAAAATGCACCCTAAACACGTATTTTCACCGGCTAAAAAAAGCTAAAACATACCCTAAAACAAGTATTTTTTTATCTGTTTATGATACCCTCAACAAGTACGCAGTGCATTGAATCGTAAATTATTACCCTTTTAAAATGCTTTGTTTTACTTCCCAAGTTCCGATTACAATATTTGGGATGATTTTGACCCCTGCTTAATGAGATATAACATTACATTTCAGGGTTAAGAAAAAACATACCCTTTTTTCCATATTTGCTGTTTTTGACACCCTAAACGATGTACGCGCGTAAATCGCCTGTTGGAAAAAGACACCCTTTTTACGCGTTTCGTTGGTCAGCATCATATCCACCTTTGAATACAAGTGGCGCCCCCGGGGAAGGAAATTTAATATCTTCAGGACATGCATATATAATTATAGGCCTATGTTTTTTCCGGCAAATGCTAATTCGTCAGGTACAGTATAGTAAAGTAACTGAAAAAAAAAATAGGTTAAAGATGGGTGATCCAATAAATGACCTCATCACCCACTTCACTCCACCAAACTTGAGATTTTCATTTTATTGCCCATGAAAGTTTTCTTTTGATGTTTTGAGCAAAACGTCTCCAAATGTGGTCGAGTGACCACATTAATTTTATGGACCGATTTAGTGCACATTTTTTATCCACTATCCAAATGGCTGGACCAATTTAAAACATGTTTTCAAACTTTTCAAACACACTAAACATTTGTCTTGATGGTGGCTATTTCATTTCACATGATATTTGAATCGTCAAATTAGAATGGACATTTTTCAAAATAGGAAATCTCTTTAAGCATATTAACTGTCCTTCTGTTACAGTTGCTATACACATATAGCTCTGTGCAGTCTTTGGCTTAACCAGCTCATTGGGCGATTAATTGTATGATATAAGCTGATATAGGAATCTTGCAATGCAAACACTTAATTAGCACTGAAAAGAGAATAACAAATCTTATCCATACAACAACTTTTATATATATCTTTGAAATAAAATGAACACCTCCCTCTCAAAATAACCAGGTAGTACCTAAACATAAATATCTGAAGACTTGGCACAACTTTTCTAAAAAAAAGCAATAAGTTTTATCCACACTACAGTGACATTACTCACAAGCATGCTTTCCTTCAAAATTATACGAAATTGTCTTTACAAACAGAATAAAACAATTAAGCTTCCTAAATAACATCTTCACAAAATTGAACAGACTAAAAAACAGCTGTAAAAAGGGATGAAATCATTTACACTTACCTATCAACAGATTCCTTAGCTGAAGCGAATCCTTGCAATGTAATTCTCTCTCTTGATATAGGAGGAATTATCACACACTCTCTTGATAAGGATGATTATCACAATTTTAATCAATCCACACCTCCTTCACTTCTGCAGAGAAATAGAGTAAACACTAAATTATTGGGAAGCGCACTCGGCAAATATGATTATATACAGCTCTAAATTCCAGTTGGTCCCAGTTTAGACTTGTTTATTTTTTTTTCTTTCTTCTTTATTTTTATTTCTACAGTGGCAATTTGACACTCTAATCTGGTTTTAACTTGAGCTAGAATTGAGTGGACACAGTGTGAAAAATATCAGCAGGCAAGCACACATGATTATCACATGATATCGGGCTCTGCATACACTGTCTCGCTTCATTAATTTCACAGGTGGTGCTACAAATTTTGCAACTTCTTTTTAGGCAAGTCGGGGGAGAGGGGTGTACGGATCATAAAATGCCACTTTTTCCATGCATTTGACATCAACTGTCCACAGTGAAGGAACCAGAAATAAAGAACAACAAACCAGGTATAGGAAAAGGAATTTCAATAATTTGTTCACATGTTTGTATTTTTTTCTACAAAGGCAAATTTCTGCAAATTTTGGGCCAGATTTTGGTCAAAAGGGACTTGAGCCCCCCCCCCCCACACCAATGTCTTACAACAAAAGAAAAAATGACAAGGCATGGTATAAGAAGTCCTGCAAAAACTTGGCAGAGAGAGACCATAGTCATTTTTTTTTCTTGCTATGTAAACTATCATACTTGCCACCCTGCAGGCTACAATCATCAAAAACAAATATTTGCCACACTTAAAGGTGCTTGTTCAGATTTATGTCTATTGTGTTCTCTACTTGATATGAGAGCCTAGCATTTGCATGTTCGCCCTATCAAGTACCATTGGAAACAAGCTTACGGTTTGATGGTAGACGCAATAATGCATATTGCAAAGCCTTATTCAATATGTGCTAATATTGATGGTTAGGCCAAAAAAAAATTGTTTGATTGTCCATAGATGACTTTTAGAGTTGGGGTGGTCGGTCGGAAAAACTTTTTTTTTCTTTTCTTTTTTTAATGTCAATAGCAAACTGTATTGAAACTGTTTGTTTGTATTAATAAGGTAATCAAACACTAAAGATCAAGTTGATTCTTACTCACAAAACAGCTTTGTACATTATGAAACCCAACTAACATGCTAAGAAATGTTAAAATATTTTTTAATTTCAGAAAGTTAAAATTTAAAAAAAAAAACTTTTAAGCTAGGAAGTTTTTAAAAATTAGGGTCGGTTTGTTTGCACAGTTAAAAGTGAAAAAAAAACTTTTTCCTGATTTCCATAAATGAGGGCGGCGGATGAGGACAACAAACAATTTTTTTTTTGGCCTTACCCATTAAAACGGCAGTTTTGGCTTATATCTGGGAATGAAATGGAGCGAGGGCTCAATTTCAGGACGAAATTAGAAAAATAGGACAGGGGGGGGGGGGGGGGGGGGTTCTCAACATTGGGAGGGTAAAAATGGGTATGTGGCTGCTTATAAGATCTCATGTTCAGGTGTGTTTTTCCGGTCAAGTGACCCCCAGTTTAGGACCCTTCAGTTCCAGAGACCCACTTTTCATATACAAACTCAAATTCTACAAATGTTCTTTGGAAACAACCTCAAAAAGTAGCTGAAAATTGAGGGGAAATCACACATAATTTTCTGAAATTTTCAGAAAACCTATATAGATTCCGGAGATCCAATTTTGTGGGCCTCAAATTCAGCTCCAGAGCCTCAATTTTGAATCTGGGCACATATCTACAAAAAAAATTTGCCTTTCAACGATATCATCAAAGCGATTAAATTCAGGTAAATCGATCGTAACATGCACCTTTAATACAATGCATGGTAACAGTCCATGGGACACAGCTGGGAAAAAAGAATTGAGAAAGTCATTGTTCAGTATGTTGTCTTCCCATTCAATCAATGGTTGGGGGACCTGCTAACAAAAACATGATACAACACTGCGTGGAGATGGGGCGAAGGAAGAGACGCTACCAGTTCAAAACAAACAATAGCTTCCCCCACACTGAATTGATCCATTGAGTTTTGCTACCGGTTGCCATGTGGAGCGTTAGAGATTGAAACGCTCTTAAAATGCAAGTTTGTGATCAGTCCTGTCAATTTAGCCATGTTCATCACTAACGACACCACACCGTACCTGTACAAACCTCCATTGGAAGCACTGCATTGTGGGAAGAAGCTATTGAAAATCTTCTTTGGGAGAAGGGTTTGCTTACTGCAGTCTAATTATTTTGATGATTGTAGCACCATGGCCCATTTAGCAAAAAATAAGTGAATACATTCTCTATGACTGGTAGATAGTTGAAATCTTTTAGTACTCTTAGCACCTGTAAATGGAAGAACACATTTCATAAATAACACTTCAAAATGCTCCTGATAAGGTTGTAAATTTGGAGACATACATTAACACATATTTAATTTCGTGGAGAATTTCATCCCAATATTCAATGTCAAGCTGGAGAAACAACTGTACAACATTAGTAACCAGTACAAGTGCCTCCAGCAATTTTTATTTAAATGGAGGAAAGAACTAGTATTATTTTGGGGACCAATCCTATATGCTGGGGCGGGGAGGGGTAAGGGAGTGAGAGGGAAGGTGCGCTGCACCCATAAATTCCACAAAAGGGGAATAAGATCACTTTTGTTTATTTAAAGTCCACCATTTAGGGAAAAATTTGCCAAGAAGTTGGTGATAATACATTCACTTCAGGGGGTTAGGTTCAGTTATACCAAGCATAACAAGACCTTTGCAAATGGGGGGGGGGGGGTTAAGGGGTGTAGAGGCATTTTATGAGGGGGCAATGTGGTCATTCTATGTAGACCATGTACAAAGCAGGTACTTTTGGGGGGCTGGTGGGGGCAAGGGTTCTGAATAGGGGCACTCAAACCCCCAGGTGGTGCGCATGACTTTTACAACAACAAACAAATAGTAAAAAGTTTCGAAGTAACACAGGCCCCTAAATATATAGTGTGTATGGCCTGTGGGACCAGCCTGGGGGACAATCCAAAAATGATGTAGAGGAGGCAATTAGATTTGGAATGGCCAACAAAATTGCAAAACAGATGATCAAAGCACGACTGTGAAACATTACTTTAGAGGTAGTTAATGCCTTACATTCCGGACACCAGGCAGGTCAGGGGTGGTCCAGTAATTTTGAAAATTCAAAATATTACCAGGGGGCTGAAAGGCTAACTTTACAAAATGGGCTGATGTTGTCAAGGTTTGCATAATTACCACCGGGAGGCGTGTGCCCCCTCCGTCCCCCCCCTAGATCCGCGCCTGGACATAACATATATTAAGGGAAAGTGACATTTTTCATTTCTCAACACCTAGGACCCGGCTGGTATAATTCTCAGAGGGCATCTACTTTAGACAATTTTCCCAGCTATTATTTACACTTTCATCATATATAAAAAAAGGGTCCTCTTGTGGAGGACTATAACCCTAGTTTAAACCCAATTCTAAAGTTAGATTTCGTCTACAAAATTGCTAATTTTTTATATTTTTGATAATTGGCATCAATATCGCTATCCCTGGCAACTATACCGTTTTGTGAACTCCAACACATGTGCACTCAGTGACCTTGACATATATCCCGCTATATTGGTTTGACAGCTACTAGAGGCACATGCAATTTTTTTTTTTGTTGCGATACATATGCATTAACTGGTAATTACTGGGTCAATATTATTTTCGGACACCTCATTTCAGGCAATGGTTTCAAATCCAAAACTTGCCCAAACCTCAGCTTGAACTGGGTACAATTACAACAATTAAAGGTGCAACGAGATATTTTGAGGACTCAAATTATTGTGTGATACTATAATTTCTTAAGATTAGATACTCAATAGATTCTTACCCAGTATTTTTGCTACAGAAGTGTCTAAAGGAGAAAAAAGTGTTTTGATTTGCTTATATTTCAATATAAAACTTATAGGCTGATTTCGTATTTGCTCCTATACGAAATTAAGAAATTGTACCATTTTTATACCAAAGAAACATTTCTCACATCGTATCTTTTCAGATGGTGATTTTTTGATGGGATCTTTGCATTAGGGCAAAAAAACAGTAACTTTTTCGATTTTTTATGGACCTGATATGTGAATCTCTCGTTTGCACCTTTAAAGTAACCAAACAGTCCTGAGATTTTAATAGCCTTTTGGAGAACTATAACCGTATAGTCTGAGAACTTTCTACAATTCTCTTACTTCCCGTAGCCTTTTCTTAGTCGGGAACCATAGCCTTATAGTCCGAGAATGTACTTCTAGAATTCTCTTGCTGCCTCCATAGCCCACTTCTGAGACTCTTCTAGAATTCCCTAGCTTCCCCGATATCCTTCTGGTCACCTTCTAGAATTCCCTTCTGGAACTCTACAAGTTCAAATTTGGCAGTCTCATCATTACTAATTATCAAATTATAATCTCAATCTCTTTGTAGTCTACCCTAAACAGTGTGTTTTTCCCTAAGAAGGTTTCCCCCAACAGGCTAACAATTTTTCATTTGCTTTCCTGGAGAATTCCGTATGATAAAGCTCTTTCACTACTACATGATCTTATTCTAGCACATTACGAGTAGCCACTATTTTTCCATACAATTTCCCGGTAATCCTAATACTCATAGTGTCGATTTCACAAAGCCAAAGTACCCTTTTAAAGCCCTTGTATGGCCGTCAACATATTTTATCCTCATTTTTTCTTAGGGGGGGGGGTGTCACAGGGGTTGTAATAACCCACTGGTTAATATGGTTAATTACCACATGGCAGATTGCACCATCTGGTACAATGCAGCATATTACTATTAAGCTTTTTAATGATTATAATAACTATGCCTGGCTCTAGTGTGAACAAATTCCCCGACAACTCTACCTAACTTAATTAGCTTGGGGGACTGGCAATTTCTCTTATCAAATTAATATATTCCTGAGAACATATTTGATTATATTAACTAGGTCAAATCCACACACTGATTTTACATGATTAAATGTTTGTTGTAGTCCATGACATGTTACCCGCACACAGGTTTATAATACATACCCCATCTTTTTCTGTAAGTTTGCAAATTGAAAATATGTCATCTCACCAAGTAACACTGGCAGCAACTGTAATATATGATATAGAACCTATTCAGCTATGGGGCTAAGCGCTAGTTATAAACAGGCATAAAGAGTATAGATATTTCCCTCTATCCAAAGTTCAATATTTCAAAGTTCATACATTACTAATAATATCCTTGTGTATCTAGTTCACTGTGTACCCATAGATGAGTATGGTTTAGCGGTACACGTTCTGTCACACTCTTTTGAACGTACACGGACGTCTCTTTGTCATGCATCCCCTAGATCAATACAACCATTTCAAAATATGCCGAAAGATCTAGAATCACTGAGGTCCGACCATAGCAAACCACCAATCAGGCCCTGCCACCATGATTAAACCAAACCATAATCTGGTTGTTTCTTGTTGGTTCGATTTCTTCCAATTTTCTCGGGGTGGGGGGGTGGGTGGGGGGGCGGGTTGGGGGATGTTTTGTTGTGTGGGGTTTTTGGTTGGTATTTTGTGGGTGGTTGGTGTTTGCTTGTTCCTTCCCCTCTCTTGTATTTCTGTTCTTTCCTCGCCCCGCTCTTTCTCTTTCCTGGATTATGGGTCAAAACACGGGGTAGAACTAGTTTTTAGCAGGACATAAATGGTTGGATTTCTTCCTTGGTTTGGTCATAGAGCTGAATTTTCTTCCGCAGAAAATGGCATATGGCAAATTAATTTGTTAAAAACCACGCTCGTTGAAAATTATGTTTACTTGCAGAATGAACGTCTTTTTCTTGACACATGTTGCAATCAATGATCAAACATTGTTAATAAGTAGGTAAAGTTTAACAAAAAAGTATTTACAATTTGGTAACTTGAAGAAGTTAGAAAACGTTGTTTAAATTAAAGTATGTTCTATCTTGTTAATTTGGCAAATGGTTTGAAATTATTTTAGTGCAAGTATATCATTTTAATCCTCGAACAACCAATTTTGTTTGTGGAGGGTGATTGAGTAAGCACCTAGGCACCTTGGCTTCCCAGTGGCCTTATGTGACCCCAAGTTCTCCACTCTGCCAAAATGGTTCACTGGGGAAGCAAACTACAAGAGTTAATTACGTACGTTACGCACCAGAACTCTTTTTTCTGGGGGGGGGGGGCCAAAGGGAAATTGTTGGGGGGATATGAAACTGGGGGGAAAATAGCGAAAGTTTGGAGAATTTTTTAACCAATTCGGCAAAAATTACTGATTTTTCACAAAAATTTGAGTGACCTGATTTTTGTACAAAAAATTTTCTTTCGGCAGAGGACAAGAAAATAATTTACGAGGGGGAAAAGTCCCGTTGCACCCTGGTTAAGTAATGTATGGGGGGGGGGGGGGCTGAGGGATATTTGAAGTAAAATTAAAAAAAACATGTTCTTTTTTTTAAAATGTTAATTGAACATGCAATTGTAATTAATATAGTATCATCCGATAGCAACTTTTTTATTTAACCAATAAAATACCACATCTCTCTGTTTGACATCACCCAATGCTGTCATAATCCCAGCAAATGTCCAAATTGATTGTATTAACACATGAGTTGTTGCTGGAACTTTGCCTGAATGTGACAAGAAAAAAATAGCTGTTCTGACTGCCAAAAAGTAGATTATTTCACAGAAGTAAAAAGTTAATCTTTAAGGTTTACCAACCCCTACTCCAGGAACTTAGCAAGCCTACATTACCCAGGGGAGAGGGGAGGCCAAGAACAGAAATCCCAATTTCAGAACGTCGCTATGGTTCTAACATACAAAACAAAAGCCAATCTTGACGAAAAATTCTGATTTTTTATACGTGCTAAAGGGAATATTTTCTTATTACAAAACGTTGGTGACGACTCAACTCCACTGGAAGGGTTATTTTTGAATTTTTGTATTAATAACGAACAAAAGGACGGGGGAGGCATATGTTTGTAGGTTGTGGGGAACACCAGACCGACCTACATCAAGCACCCAAATTGGTTTGTGGTTGGCAATCCGTATCTTGTAATTTCTTGACATTTTTTGGTGATTTGCTTAATGAATGAGGCTTGGCCGCCACCGCCTGAAAACCAAAGGATAAAGTGAGGTATGTCCACATGTATTTTTTACTGCAATTATTATGTGTTTTTTTTGCAACAGGATAAATCCTTAGGGCATTGGCACATAGTGACCAGGAGACAGGGAAAAACGTACGTGTTGCCCCCTGGTTCAAAAAAATATGGGGACCAAAATGGACATGTTTGCATTTTCGTTCCGATTTGATTTTAGGGATTTGCAACAACTTTGGGGGGGAAACGTGTTGTTGGCGCAGAGTCTCTTCTCGCCCTTTCACAATAAGGTCTCGGGTTCGATTCCCGCAGGGGATCGTTATCGGTGGGCTTTATGTGAATTGGTTCTCGATCCATACTCGTCCCGAAGGTTTCTCCGGGTATCCGGTTCTCCGACTTCTAAAATTCGAAAGCTTCTTGGCAAACATGTTCTGTTATTTGGTTTCTCTGATGGCTGAGTAGCGCTTTCATGGCAGCCGCCACAGCGCCTGATCACGTTTACGGGGATGGATATGTCGCGCGGTTTTATTAAAAATACAATTATTATTATATTATTATAACTTTGGCCTTAAATTTGAGGTTCAAAATAATGTACATTGGGTTACTTTGCACATGCTTGCAGTATCAGTCACATTTAACAATTCTGGGATCAATCTCTTCTTATGATACTTGATTTGATGACTGGGAGGAAATTCATACAAGGAACTTTTATTGTAATATAGAACTCGCCTTAGATCATTGTTATATTAAATTTTCCCATAATGCTATTGCATTATGTAATAACTTTTTGTACAAAATCAAAGGAGATTCCCCCAATTGTTCATTTTGTGCTTTAAGGTTAATGAAACTATTGTTCATGGCTTTTGTGATGATGAGGTTGTTCCCCAATTGGAATTAGAATAAATTCATGCCTTATTAAACATAAAGTTGATGATAATATCAATCTTTCAAACTTCCATAAGCTTTTTGGAGTATATGGAGACCTTTGCTTACATATATTTGCCTCTGTACAAATTTTATATTTATAGATGTAAATTCAGTAATGAGAAAACCGAATTACACGGCTTTAAAATTTTTTTTGAAATAACAAAGAGAGACTTGAGTTTTTATATGCTAAGCCAAAGGAAACGAATTGCATTATAGAGAAAAATTGGCAATTTGATTTTTAACTCAATATCTCGCCTTTGTTTTTTTTTTTCAATGTACTTTTTGGTGCGTCAAGATGTACATGATGGGGTTTTGTCTTTGTACATGTGTATTTTTTACACTTTTATAATATTGCTTGCTTCCATTAAACAAGGATTATTGTTCTATTGTGTGTTAATTATCTGTTGTTTGTTGTTGTGTTTGTGTGTGATTGTCTGTTTTGGTTGTGTTTGTGGTGTTGATTGTCCTTTTTTGCTATAAAGTCTAAAAAGCACCGACTGGTAGTGTTGTAAAGTGTATGATGTAAGATTGTATGCTTATATTGAATAAAACCAGGCAGTAACCATATGGCTGCGAAAGAGAGAAGAAAACAAAAAAAAAAAAAACTTGATATACTCTCAGTTGTGTGCAACTGCATAAGGGTGTTCACATCCCATGCAATATGAGATGATGCTTTAAAGAGACATGAGGACATTCCGAAGAAGCACCACCAATTTTTTTTTCAAACCTGTTATTTTTTTTTTTTTGCAGATTTTTGAAATGCTACCAAGTGTATTAGATCACACCTGAAGTAAATAAACTGAGTATGCCATATTTGGGGAATAAGATGACAATTTACTTTTTCTGTTATGCATGACAGAAAATCAAAGCATGGTTTTCTCACTGGTTTTCTATAGGAAGGATTACGATAGCTGGCAAGGTCAAAACAAAGTTTGCAGTTTCCTTTTGTACTTGTTTGTCCAATACACCTTCAAAACGTTCTCAGTAGGTGGTCTACAGACTACAACCGATCAAGTGCAATATTTGAGACAAAATCATATTCTCAAAAAATCTCCTCCTGTAACTTTAAAACATATTGGTCAGAGCAGATGTCCAATTTACACACATTAGGCACCATTTGGTAGAAGAAAGGTATGCAAAAACAAGACAAAATGCAAAGAACAGAGCAGAACAGACCCTGAGAATCAGGACTCAATGCAGGTGGGTATGGTCCCCCAAAAAAATCACAAAAGGGGCAAAAGGTACTGATTTTTTGATAAAATGGTCCAAAATTGAGATAAATTTTCACAAGTCCACTTTTTGGTGATAAGTTCAAAAATGTCAAAAAAGGACCATTTTTTTTTTTTTTTTTTTTTTTTTTGGGGGGGGGGGGGGGGGGTCCACTTTTACAAAAAAGGTCAGTTTTTCCTGTGTATAGCCCTACAGAGAACAGAACAAAAACAGACAAAAACAAAGCAATCTTGAGCGACCACCCTAATAATACACCCTTATTATCAGGCCTAAAATAATTTAAATGAAACCTGAGCTTATCAATAGACAATATTTTTTCAAGGTGGACATTTTGTTAATGGAAAACTTTTTCAAACATTAAGCTTTAAACAAATGAATTCATTTCAGAAACTGAATTTGCTGCTAATGAACTGAAATAACCAATGAAAAACTGTTATATTTTATTTTTCTTATTTTGAGGGGGTGGTAAACAAGGTTGTTACAAATACTATCATCAATCAAGCCCACTTACTTTTTTGTGGGGGTGCAAATTTCATGAATATACACACACTATGTTACTATTTTAGTTCTTTAATTTATGTTTGTAATAGACAACCACTCAAACTGATCCTATTTCAATATATGAAAGCCAAAACAATAATTATAACAAAATTAAATAATTTACCTTATGTTAAAACTTCACAGAATCCACAATTGCAATATATCAGATTGTCAGCAGAAATCACACTGCATATTCAAATATGACTCATATACATATATATTCAAATTTATTTAAATATAGCATTATAATGACATCATCCTACATTATGTCTGTTACCGGGAATGCTGACGTCAATGCTTAGTCGAACGAGACTAACGTCAATGTGCAGTAACAAAAGAGACCATTAGTCTGTGTCAGAGTCTTGGATTTAGGCAATTGATAATATAGCTTCAAATTGTATACTATGACTCACTGCCACAACAATACCCTGATTTCCCTATTTTTTACCCAGACCTTATCTCTGTTTGTATACTCAGTTGATGTTCCTTGGAAAATACCCATCCAATATCTATATTGCTGTCTATTCATGGTTAACAAGTTCAATGTTAATTTTTGTTTATCATTTATTTTCACCCTTTCTGATATCAGTCAGCCCATTTCAAATTTTAATTTGTGTCACATAAATTTGTATTATCCATGTCAAACTGTGTTTATGGAAACAAATTTTGCTGATTAAGTAATGTTCTTTGTTCAAATGTTCAAAATGACAAAAAATAAATCCTAGAATTTTGTGTTCACATTACTGCTGTCGACTATTCAAGCATGATATGAACAACGGAAATGTTAGTATGGTTAGTAAGGTAAATAACAAAATAAACAAAGTTGGAATAACAGAGAATTTTCTACACGTGGCCAAAATACTCTGTAAAGAAGTAGGTTAAACTTTGATGTAAGTCATCAGGTCTTGACCTATAACCGACATCTGTAATGCAGTGACCTATAAGAAACTGAGTATTCCTATGAAAATGAAATATTAAAAAAAAAATTCAAAAGGGGACTTTCCCCCATATTTTCTCCCTATCA
>JAMKCH010023947.1:0-21573 GCA_023653785.1 Ophioderma brevispina
ACAATACCACCTTGAAATTTTGCTTCACTAAACAGATCTTTCTGCAACCCAGTCATGACTAGATGGTCAACGATTAACGGACAACATACAAAAGTTAGACTATCTAGTCATGATCATCAGGATAGGGGCCGTCCTGTGAAGGTATGTGATCGATCAATCCATCTGGGTCACCTATCACGTGTGCTATGCTCAGGTGAAAAAAGCAAAACAAAGTTTTAGCGATGCTGGGATTATATTTATAATAATTATGGCATTAATCGAGGCACACAACCACCAAGTACAACACTGTTTAAACAGGAAAGACAGAAACAAAACATTTGATAAATAATATGTACTGTCAAACAGTAATATTAAACAAAATGTTTTAAAAATCACATAGTGCACACGTATACATAATATTCAAACAATAAGAAGGCCCTCATTAGTATAAAAAATATTACGCGATGCGAAAGTATGTCCCCGTCGAATGTCACGATCACACTAAGATGCTCAGAATTTCTTTTTCTTCCCCAGGATTTAGCCATTAAACTGTTTCCAATTTATTAATATTAGGCCTATATATTCGGCTAAACGTTTTTATATGTATAACTTTCAAATATGTACTTTTGGGTTTCATGTAAACAGTCAACTTTCGACCAGGTTTACAATCACGTATGACCGCGTTCAAGCGTTTGACTTGCGTCTTGGCGTTTGGTGGACAGAATGGTTGAAACTTAAAGGGGGAAAGATATCCTACTTAAAATACCATTTTTGGGGAAATTTTGTGTAGAAACTGAATCTGACATAAAAAATGCATAAATTAAACTTGAACTTTGTTCCCATAGCATTGTTTTAAAAAAAAAAAAACAGGCATATTATGCCCAAAGTCCTCAAATTTGAGCAAAAATCGGTCGCAAAAAAATAAGTCCTTCAAAACTGGGACTCTCAGGGCTAAACAAATATAACTGGCTCAGAGGGAGGTCTTGCTATAGCAAGTTTATATTTGTTTAGCTTAAACCTCACAGTTTGAAAGGAGGACTTATTTTTTTTGCGAAGGCCTTTATTTTTTAACCCTCGAAATGTTAAGGGTGGGGTAATAATTACTACTTTAGTTTTTATGTACATTCAACTTAGTCAAGTCTTATATCACTATTTAAGTATTGAATAATGAACAAAAAGACCACAAGAAGCATCAACCATAGTCACACATACATTGTGAGTTATGCTTTTTTCAACCAAATTGGGTGAAAATTGCATTTTTTCCAAAATCAATGTCACCCTAACTTGTTACCGACTTTCTAACCCGGTTACAAAATAAAAGAAAGAAATAAGATTGATCTCTTAAGATTGGAATTTTCCAAATGGTACCCCTTGTCACATGATTAGCATAAAGGGGGGGAAATTAGTGACTACTAGGTAATTTTTCATGTGCATACACTCACAGGAAATTAGCAAGTCGGCATTTTGTTCAACCCGAAAACTGCCTCTTTTTGCTAAAAAATTGGCCAAAAACTGAATTTTTCTCAAAATCAGTTGAAAAAATGGGTGTTAAGTGCCAAAATCTGAAAAGATGATATTTACCCTTAGAAACATTTAAGTAATCAAGAATTTTGACCGTTTCTCCCCTAAATATTTTTTTTCACGCCAGTGTCCGCTAAAAACTTAAGTCAAAGCTTGAACGATGTCGATGTTTGCTCTTTTAGTATACAATAAGTGACAGGCAAGTGAGCATGGTATAAACAGCAAAAATGGGGGAATGTCCTTTGTATTGAACAAGATATTAAAATACTATCGGAGATAGATTGATCACATACATTCACAGACGTCCATATAGAGGTCAAGTACCCGGTGATGCTCATTGTTAAGTCCTGGAAGACCCGTATTATTTAATAACAAAGGGACATCCCAGACTTTGAACGTTTTGTGTTGTGTACCGTGATCAACGATGGCTCTTGCTCATTCCCATTAAACCATTGAGTAGATTTCTAATTTGAAACCACCTTGCACACAACAACTGAGTCATCCCTTACAAACTACCCCAAATACTCCAAACACCCCATCCCAACTACAACCCAATCCACGAACCAACATAATGGGCGGAAGACTTGGTTTAGTGGATACCACTGTTTTTTTTATTATGAGGATTTGCCTATGGAGTCTTTATAAACATGAGGCCCAATGTCCAAGCAGCAGGCCGTGTCTTTTTGAGGCGTGGGAGTGCGAAAGCACACCATCACACACCTAAATGGTCTTGAGGTGTGCGATTTTCCGCACACCTAAATCTGTAAAATAATTCACATTTTATACAAAATGCACACCTACATCACACCTGCACTCATTTTCATGAGTGCTTTTTTTAGCACAGTAGGCATTTTTTAAAAGACAAGGCCTGGTCAGCTTTCCTCTTGTCCTCTATCAAAAGAAAAAAGCCAACAAAACAAAAACTGCTTAGTGTCGAATGGAGGTGGTGGCAGGGAAGGTTGTAGGACTCACCATAGTATTATAACTGCTGGCAGAGATGCGAAACAATCGTGCACACAAGGAGAGAACTGCTTACAAATTGAACCTTCACCTGTGAAGTGAGATTTTTTACCAAGGTTTATTATTACCTATTATCACTATAGATAATTGTATTTTTGTTTTATTACATCAATCAATAAAGTTCAAGTTCATGTCTAAATAACAACAAAATACATTTTAAAAAAAAATAAAAAAGCCATCAAACACACGAAAATCAATAAAAACAATACGAAATAGCTTAAAAACATTCCCATTAAAAAAATCTTTC
Source organism: Ophioderma brevispina (assembly GCA_023653785.1). Lineage (NCBI taxonomy): Eukaryota > Metazoa > Echinodermata > Ophiuroidea > Amphilepidida > Ophiodermatidae > Ophioderma > Ophioderma brevispina. The sequence continues at coordinate 2,768 of JAMKCH010023947.1, forward strand.
CAAATTTAAACAGAATTAAGTAAAATAAAGACTACAAATTTCAACAACATTAAGTAAAGATTAAAGAAGTCAAAAATACAAAAAACTAAAATAAAGTAACAAATTTCAAATAAAAATGAAAAGAACAGATAATCCAGTAAAAAGAATAAATACAAAATATGAATTAAAAAAATCATAAAAATGGATCAAACGCAACGATTATTTAAAAATTTTCGTTTCCACATAAAAAATATATTACAAGTGCATGTAGCAACTAGATTTAGTGTTCGCATGTGTTTCACCCGCGGCGCAAACTGTAATATCTAATAGCGGTTCGCCCAACCCTGTATTGCATCACTTACTACCGGGACGAGCATGCATATTGAATATTTTGAACTGTCAAATACGACCGTTTTAGTATATTTAGTGTCCTTGATGTTTTTGTTTATTTGCAACGATTATTGACTCAAACATCCTCGTTATACACTGACATAAACTGTCTCCATTTGAAATAATAGTCGGCGACATATGGAGCAATATTGCAAATCAAGGTAGTAAATGAAGTGTTTAAAATGCACAATGGACCCCGGCCTAATATAGGCTTTCATGCTCTAACTGTCCACGACTCCCAATATGGTTCCATTTATAGTAATCTCGAACGAACACTGTACTGGCTGCGTACTCTGAGTTCAAACAATTATTACGGCGCTTTAGTACTGAATTGATATGTATAATTTTTAAAAATTCTTTGCCTGCTTAGTTTTGTTTATCTCGCATTTTTTGCACATTTTAAAAAGCAAAACTGGCATACAGGGACCTCAACTGTGAAATGCAAATATATGCCAAAATATCTAAAAACAAATTTGGCCATGAGAGCCTGTAACCCCGTAGCTTACATGTATCCACGATGCAGGAGACAGGTCGCTTGTGTCCACTATCCGTCTATGCCGGCAAAAATACACAGAATCCCTTGCCACTATTGTACATCTAGTAAGTGTTACCATTCAGAGGTATTATTACTGTGCAAAAATCTTTTTTAATGAAAATTGTGGCCTCTAAAAAGTGCTGTTAGTGCTTTTAATGGAATGGTACATTCACCAAATTATGCAATTGTCAGTGGAAGGGGAATGGAAGTATAGACCAGTTAACCGCATTTTGTAAACATGTTAGGTCCCGGTATCTTTAAATAGGTCGGCCTGACTGTTACCACTGGGCAATTGTATCTAAAGTTTTAATGTTCTGATAATAAAATCTCAGTTTTAAAAAAAAAAAAAAGAAGTGACGTAGGATGTTAACTGGTCTTATAAGCATTGAATTACCCGCCCCTCAAACTAAAAGAGTTTTCTTTGTATTTCACATTACACTGTCTACCGTCACTTCCATAGTATGTTTTGTCAATACGAAGATAGTCTAGTGTTTGAGTGCTCAGCATCTCACCAATACCGTTTTTATTGACCGTCCTCATCGTAGTACCATGCCTTGAAGGTAAAGTAGTTTATGGTTAATATTGGATTAGGAAATTAAGTGGAGATGAAGCACTCAAAAGTGGAGTTAACAAGTAGCATTGAGTTAAAATATAAAATGTTTGTGTAAGCAGATATATTTATTCACTCAAAAGTTGATGTACCTGATGCAAAATGTGATCTTACATTGGACACTTAGAACTCCATCTGAACTTAAGGTCTTGTTCTGATTTTTTGTCTATCGTTTTCTATACTTTATATAGAGCCTTACACTTGTACCCACTGACCATCAAGTACCGGGGGAAACAAAACTTGTAGTTTTTGACGGCCGAGATGCAACGAGAAACATTTTCCGACCGGTACCACGTTTTCGTTGGCTCTCATTGCATCTCGGCCGCGTTAGGGTTAATCTTCCGCTGGAGATGGCCAGCGCACATAAGTGCTAAAAAAACCATGTGCGCTATGCCGGATTTGAACCGGCGACCTCCGTATTACCAGCACGGTGCTCTTGCCAAAGCTATCAAGCCAGGGTTGGTAGAGGAGCATATTTTTTTTTTAAACACTTTAATACGTGCATTGGCTATCTGCAGCAAAAGATAAATAATTTCATCCTTATCTACCTGGAGAACTAAGTAGTTAAAATTTCTTATATTTATTTTTTTTATTATGGATTTGCCTATGGAGTTACTTTATACAACATGAGGCCCAATGTCAAGCTTTCTCTTTCTCTATAAAAAGAAAAAAAGCCCAACAAAACAAAAACGCGTAGTGTCGAAGGGAAGGTGGTGGAAGGGAAGGTGGTAGGACTCACCATAGTATTATAAATGGCTGGCAGAGATGCGGAAAACAATCGCTGGACACAAGGAGAGGAAACTGCTTACAAATTGAACCGTCACCCGTTGAAGTGAGATTTTTACCAAGGTTTATTATATACCTAGTATCACTATAGATAATTTGTATTTTTGTTATTACATCATCAAATAAAGTTCAAGTTCATGTCTAGAAAATAACAACAAAATACAATTTTTAAAAAAAAATAAAAAAGCAATCAAACAAACGAAAATCAAAATCAAATAAAAAAAAAATAAGAAATAGCTTAAAAACATTCCAGATTAAAAAAAATATTCCAAATTAAACAAAATTAAGTAAAATTAAAGAAGTACAAATTAAACAAAATTAAGTAAAATTAAAGAAGTACAAAAATCAAACTAAAAATAAAGGTAACAAATTTCAAATAAAAAATGAAAAAGAAATTAAAGAAAAGATAATCCAGTAAAAAGAATAAATACAAAAATATGAAATTAAAAAAAAATCATAAAAAATGGATAAAAACAAACGATTATTTAAAAATTTTCTTTATTCCACATAAAAATATATTACAATTGCATGTACAACTAGATTTAGTGTTCGCATGTGTTTCACCCGCTGGCGCAAAATGTAATATCTAATATCGGTTCGCCCAACCCTGTATTGCATCACTTACTACCGGGACGAGCATGCGTAGTGAATATTTTGAAACTGTAAATACGACACTTTTTAGTATAATTTAGTGTCTTTGATTTTTTTTTATTTTGCAACTATTATTGACGCCAAACATCCTCGTTAAGTACACTGACATAAACTGTACATCCATTGGAAATAATAGTCGGCGACATATGGAGCAATATTTGCAAATCAAGGTAGGTAAATGACAGTTTTAAAATGCACAATGGACCCCGGCCTAAGTATAGGCTTCATGCTCTAACTCGGCCACGACTCCCAATATATGGAGTGTCCAGTTAGAGTAATCTCGAACTAACACCGGTACTGCTGCGTACGCTTAGTTCAAACAATTATTACGGCAACTTTAGTACTGAATTGATATGTATAATTTTTAAAAATTCTTTCTGCTTAGTTTGTTTTATCTTGCAGTTTTGCACATTTTAAAAAGCAAAACTGGCATACAGGGACCTCAACTGTGAAATGCAAATATATGCCAAAAATATCTAAAAACAAAATTGGCCTGAGCCGGTGAACACGTAGCTACTGTACTCACGATGCGGAGACATAGCTGTGTGTACCACATCCGTTATGCGGGGTGCAAAAAATACACAGAATCCTGGCCAACGAGTGTACATCTAGTAAGTGTTACCATTCAAAGGTATATTAACTGTGCAAAAATCTTTATGAAAAAATTGGGGCACTTAAAAAACGTGCTGTTTTGCTTAATGGAATGGTACATTCACCAAATTATTGCAAAATGTCAGTGGAAGGGGAATGGAAGTATAGACCAGTTAACAGCAATGTTTGTAACATGTAGGGCCTGGTATCTTGAAATAGGTCGGCCTGATGTGACACACTGGCAATTGTATCTGTTAGATAATACTGGGACCATAACGATCGCAGGATGGATTCGCAGGTAACAAAAGAGTGACGTAGGGATGTTAACTGGTCTATAGGACGCATTGAAGTACAGCAACATCAAACTAAAATGAGTTTCTTGTATTTCACAGAGGCACACGGTTCTACCTGTCACTTCCAGAGTATGTTTTGTCGAGACGAGAGAGTCTAGTTTGGAGTGGCTCAGCATTCTACAAATACGTTTTATTGACCGTGCCCTCATCGTAGTACCATGCATTGAAGGTAACATGTAGTTTATGGTTTTAAATGTGATTAAGGAAATTAAGTGGGCGTGCGCATCAAAAGTGGAGTTAACAAGTAGCATTGAGTTAAAAATATTATTAAAAATGTTTGTGTAGCAGATGATGTATTCACTCAAAAGTGAATGTACATATGGCAAAAATGTGATCTTACCATTGAAAACTTTAGTAAACTCCCTCTGACTTTAAAGGTGCTTGTTCTGATTTTGTCCTAGTGTTCTATACTTGAAATGAGCCGCCTGACACTTGTCACAATGACCATCAAGTTACCGTGGGAAAAACAAACTTGTAGTTTTGATGCTAGAGCGGATAATCTAGTGCAATGCCCTATCACTACTGTGATCAATTGACGATTAACCATTAAAATGTGGGTTTTTATTGTATCGAGAGAAATGGTTTGAAAAGCTGACAACAATGAGAAAAAAATACGTCCTTTCAAATGTGATAATCAAAATTGACACTTCATGTTAAATTGGGGGTTGTTAAAGACGATCGGAACAAGCACCTTTAACACCTGAATACTTGGGGTTATACTAATGAGGTTAAAAATGCCCAAATTGCCCAAAGGTGGCAGAAAAGAAAATTAAAATTTTGCCTAAAAATATGGGAAGAGGTTGATATCCCTTCCCACTATAATCTAGACTGATTAGCCTGATGCTTGACAGAAAGAACCCACTAAAACCAACACTCATATGTGGCGTACACACCTATTTAATTACCCCTATATAACCGGTTCCCCAATATTGGCAGCATTAGGTGTTTGTTATCTAATGCATTTGTTATTTACAGTGTGAACATAGAAGAGCATAAAGCACTTCAGCTTGCAGCCCCATTCAGTGACTTGTAGCTGGGCGGTACCGTCAGCTTCTGGGGGAGGAGGCCTAGGCAACTCCTGCACAAACCCTGCGGGGTCAGGTACAGCTGCACATGAGTTGTTAATTGATCATAAAAATTATATTGTGAGGGCCCCAATTTTAGTGGTAAGAAAGGATTTGCGTACACGTTTTGGGGGAATTGAAGCATTTCTTAATTTGACTTTATCCTTCATTATAGCAACCCCCAAACAATTTCAACCTTTGTGCCTGTGAAATTGTCACAGAAGATTAAGAATTGCTCCTTTACTACATGCCAGGGATATTTCACAATGTGAGTGCAACAAGTCGTGGTGCAATAGCTGCATGTGATACATCTGTGTGATGCAATGTATTCGGATAACTCAATTACATTTCCTCGAGTCAGGGGGTCTTGAAAATGGTTTCAGGTGACTGTCGCTGAAGAACCATTTCAAGACCCCCACGTCCAAAAGAATTGCATAATAGTGTTTGATGGGAATTCTGACAAAGGCCGCTATTGCACTTATTATTTCTGAACCTTATTCCACTACATAACAATTTTCTTTTAATACAATATCCATAGTTTTTACTATTTCGTGGCATGAAATATATCAATGGTTCAGTTTGTTGTTAATAATCATTGATTAAGTCTCTACTTTCAGAGTGACAAACAATTTTGACTTATTTACACCTAACAAGGTCTAGGCCTATTTGTGAGCAGTACTAACTCACATATACCACTAGCTTTCATCTTGGACAACTCCAAGAGACCATCAAAATTAACCGACACATCCCACCTGAGTTAACTTTTATAACTTTGTAGGGATATATGTCATTATCATGTTTTGAGGAGTCCAAGTGTCGTGAAAATATCGGATATCCAAAACATGCTAATGATAAAATTGGATGATTGCGCCCAATATAATTGGTCTCGCCTATGAAGTTATATATGAAGTCGAATACGTCTCGCCCCATATTTGTGTGGCAACTCATAGATCGACCAATTAATTTGGGCTTTAATCGATTTCCCATTTTTATCAAAGTTGGCCATTGGCCATATAACTTTTTCCTAGATGAGGTAGAGTAGCCCAAACTTGGTATATGTAGGAGGGTCAACCCTACAAACAAGTGTACTAATCCCATAGGGTCCTCCCTCGGGTCTGACAGGGGGTGGAGAAATGTTCAAAAAAGATCAATATTGCCACCAAAATGACAAAATTTGGCCATATTCTTTTCTAGAGAGGTAGAGTAACCAAACTTGGGTATATTGTAGGAGGGCACAAGCAACTACTAACAGGGTAATTCATCCACAGGATCATCCAGGGTCTACAGGTGGTGGAAATGTTAAAAAAGTCAAGTTTTTTTTTTTAATTTGTTCTTTTTAACATTTGGCCATCTTGGGGGTGCTGACCTTTGATCCTTGACTTTGACGTATTTGGTAGAGTTATTTTTTGGTGAGTTTACCCTGAGGTTAGTTCAGGTTTCTCATTGCTTAGTGATTGCGACATTCGGCGGAGACATTATTACGCATCACGTAAATTACGAGTTCTGCTTGTTAGTATCCTGCAGTCAATAGTCAAATTATATCTTGTAATGTGTGGTTTAATTCTTTTTGCAATTTTCTTTAAGATTCCTGGTCTGGTTCCTAGGGCTAAGGGTTGGTGAACCAAACTTTCAGCCCTAGGTTAACCAGCCACCACCACTCATCAATGTGACCCATCAAGATTGAGGAGAAGATCAGGGACGTACTGTTCTATTGGGAAATAGTTCAGTGCGTTAAGTACCATATGGACAAGGTTGCATTCCATATAGAATTCAGGCTATTGATTTCAATTTTTGCTCTGGTTAACCCTTTCCCAGGACCGTGCTAGGCACATTCATGGGCATCAACACACCCGGGGAACTTAGGATCAAAGATTGGTACTTAAGACCTCCCCGTCAGCAAACAGTTTGTGACAGACAAGATGATATCGGGTCTGCAGTTCATGGAAAACGCCTCGAGGTGAGACACTTCATTGCGAGTCAAATAGGGCGCCAGTCTGCGGTCAGAAGGCTATGTCTCGATAGTTTGAGAAATGGTTCATATTCCACTGAGTTGAAAAAATGGAACAGCTTTGAAGCGTAAGCTGGGCTAGAAGTAGCCCCAAAGTCCGGGGAATGTGTTAAAGGAGGGAGCCAGATTTCAAGGTTTAAGGTTAATAAAATGTAGGCTCAGACTTTATTTGCTTTATTCTGTCTAATCCAATACCTTTTGAACCAGTGTTTGAGGGGGTAGTATGTTAAATAAAAAAGGTATAGGTCACACTTATGATGTGATGCGATCTGGGAAAAACCGCCACATGGTGGGAAATTTATATTTTGGTTTTACTTCACTGCAGAGTTTGAAATATTAAGTTCCATAACTCGTTTAACTTCTTTTTCTTTGATACATCAAAAGTTAAGCCTTATACAATGACAAAAAATAAAGTACAATTTAACAGATTAAGCTATTTTTTTTTTTCAACTGTCCTGTGCGATATGTGGCGGCTTTTCCCAGATCACAATCACATATGTAAATATCAGCAATTACATTACTTTAAACTCAAAAGGTGCCATTGATTGTCTTTTTTAAGCATTATCTATTTTATTCTTTTATTTGACTGCCCATCCAAAATCCAAAATATCCGGCGACACAGTTTGACAACTGATTTGGATTATTTATTATACTAACCGATATCCTCTGTAAAATTTACGAATTTCTTGCGTGAGCAAATATGATTTTCATTAGAAATCTAAATCATTACACTGAACTGATTTCCTTACACCCAATGTTGACTAATATATGCATTTCCCTTCTGAAGAAGTGGAATGCCCCAACTTACCATAATAACACCCCGAAAAACGAGAAATGGTCCGACCATGACCCCAGGTCCACACCCGTAGACCTTAGCTATTCCTAATTCGTTTTGGCGGTTATTAAAACGACGCGTGTTCCGCAGCTCTGCATATACAGCCAAAATAACTGAGCTTTTTGATAATGGACTAGTTGTCGTCTCATCGGAATAATCCTACTACTATACCATATCTATCTGGAATAATCTGATTTATAAACTGGATTTATAGCGCTCAATTGGACGGAATAAACGGAGAATTTTACGCCGTCGTCGGAGGCTCGATTTTAGGATTTTTTTGCCGCAGTGCGGTTCATGTGATCTGTGTATTGTATAGAGGGAAACAAGGTAAACCAAGGCAGCCATGACGAGCGTGATTGTGCTTTGGACTGCTTTGACTATGTGTGAATTTGCTACTGTCTTTGGTAGCGGGCTTGCTTGCTAACATTTATTATGGTGTAGTGTTGTGTATTATTTTATTATATGCTTGTGGAATACTTAATAAAAATATGTGAAAACTGTTATGTCTCTCGTTGTTGAAAAATTTCTTTAACCGTTCGTGACTCAGTTACGGAGTGTTTTGTGTCGACGTCTGCGTGAGGGAGGGCAACTCCACGGCACGCTGGTTATTTTCGTACGGTTTTGATTGCGCACGGGCATAGTATTCCATCTAGCAACTCAAGCTCACCCGTTTCTTATGGCGCACAATTGCGTCGCTTGCACGGCCTACAATAAATGAATGGGACACACCAATCCCAACCTTATGTATCGTGCACAGGCAAGGTTCCCGCACCGGGAATTGGACGGAAAACCCCCACCAGACGGACATTCCGGTGGTGGTGAGAGGTGATGGTGGTGCACAGGTAGACAGGGCTGATCCATCGACGTTGTTGTAAAACAAGAAAGTAGTATGCGGTGGGACCGGTGTATTCGGGCACTTACGGCGACTACGGTGGCCATTACTTCGGGTTTGTCACGGCAAACCCCTGGGGCGCTGGATTCGGTATCCCTTTGCGGGACACCACAGGTGTTGACTACGTTCGCTACACCCCGCATCTCTAGGCTGGATAGGAATGCTGTGCCTCCTCAGCAGGCGCCGCTCACCGCACCGGGGGCACTTCGGGGCTTGCCGAGCGGTGGTTGCTCCGTGGGTCTGGCCATCTCCGCCAGGATGGCCCCAGTGGACTCGGTCGCCAGGCCATCACTGCGGGTTACGCCTGCTGTGGTGATAGTGATGGTCCGCCGGCCCCTGCTTCCGCGGCGGGTCCGCCTTGGGTGGGGTCCCCGGTGGGTGCCCCGGCATCTGGCGTGCCCGGAGGCAGTGTAATGCCTACCCCTGCAGGGACACAGTACCGGCTGCAGTCTACCTTCTCAGGTTACGCTGCATCCCCTTACGTGGCTTACCCACCCTAGTCGAGCTGGACTTCTGGGGGCGGGTCAGTTGGTGATGGTCTTTTGACCGGGGCTCCCGCATGGGGGAGCCCCCTCAAGGCTATAGTCACTCCGCTCCTCCGCCGTAGCTGCCCAGCGCTGGCCACCAGGTGTTGGCTGTCGGGTCTGCTTCTGACCCGCTTTCGGGCGGGGCAGTTGCGCCGCTTCTGCAGCGGATTGTCTCCCTTCTGGGGAATGGTCAAGCTTGGGCGGTAAGACTGGTACAGGCGGGGCGGGCGGTGGGTGTAACCGTTCCACTACCCTTCGTGCTTACGTGCCTGAGGACCTTGGGTGTCGACACCTCGGCCTTTCTCAGGCCTGTACACCTCGTCAGGTCGGCTGGGCGCCAGTCGAGCTTAGTTGGCTCATGCTGCCCAGCCTATGCCAGATTGCTTGGTCCTGCGGAGGCTCTGGTTGTCGCTGCCCGGTGCGCACCCCCGGCCCCTAGCCCTCCGCCTTTCGTCCACGTTCCGTTGCTCCCGTACTCTCAGGGCTCCTACCGGACCGCAGACTTCAGAGTCTCGGAGAGGACAGCGCTGGCAGGGCGGACTCGGGCTCGGGAGGTGAGTCACTTAGGTGATACACTACTTCGCAGCTTAGACGTCCGCGGCAGTATGCGGAAAAGGAGAGGTGGATACTCTACCCGCATCACCCATAATCATGTGCTGCGGCAGGGCGGCAGGTCCTCGGCCTGCATTTGTTCGCTCTGAGCGGCTGTGCGGGAGGAGGGGCAGCTCAATTCTGGGCTTCCCCATCCTCCTACGGAAGCGTCCAGGCGTTGACGCTTCCCACAGACGTTGGTCTTCTGTGGAAGCGCTCCGGGAGGTCACTCAGAAGCTTAATCGTTACCGGTGAAATCTTCGACCAGGTCGTTGAGAACTACAGAAGGGACTACGACTCCTTCCTGAGGACCCCGACTATGGATCTTGACCTAGCAGCCAAGTCGCCAACAGGCAAGGGTGCTCCGATGGTTCTCCCCCTCTGAGGACACAGCTGAGCACCTCGGACTGGCGGTGACCTTGGCGTCGACTAGGCGCTTTCTACATGGTCCTCGCCACGCATCGATCCTCATTTTTGGGCGAGGGGGGGTTTTCTCCTCGGAAGCGGAAGGCCTCCGCTGCTTTGACTGTCCTAGCCGCGCTAGTGACTCGGCAGACGGAGGCTTCGATGTCTTTGGCGCGTCGCTGAGCTTATTGGACGCAGAGGAAGCCTGCTTCACCCTCCGCACCTTGAGCCCCATCTTGCAAGGGCTCTCCAAGACCAAGCCCGTGTCGCGGGACGTCCTCTTAGGAGGTTCGTTCGGTGCTCATGCTGCGTCGCGGAGGCGTGTGGTACCCAGTGGAGCAGGCGCCAGGATGCTCAGGCGAAAGATCTCCTCTCGGGGATCTTCAGCAGGGAAAAGAGAAGAAGCTGTTCTCCTCTTCTTCAGACGGCCGTTCGACAAGAGGGCGAAGCCGACACCGCCTCAGATTACCAAGAAGCCGCAGCTCCGGCCACTTCTACCAGAAAGCCCGGGCAAGGACGGGACTCGCCACCCATCCAAAAGCAAGTCGCCTGGGAAGGGGAAGAAGTCTTCGTCCTGAGGGCAGGAGGCCGCGGGGTCTCTCCTTCGGGAGGGAGCCTTAACACCTCAGAGGGGGCCGGCCGCTTGAATTTCTTACCGAGGGGAATGGCCAGAATCTCCCCCAGAGAAGGGGGGATGCGCGAGAGAGGGTGGAACGGAGAGGGGTGGTGTTACGGGGTTCGGTACGATTGGCATTCAACCGGAACCCGGCGGACTTTCCCACCGAGTGACCTACCCCCCTTTCCGGGGGAACGAAGACTCACTTCTTCTGGACGAGCGGTCTCGGGCTCTGGCGAAGGGGTGCATCTACCAGTCGACCCCCCTTCACCGAGGGGTAGGTTATGGTCGACGTTCTTCTTGGCCCCCAAGAAGACCGGGGATTGGAGTCCCATCCTGACATGAAGCCTCTGAATCAGGATACTTCAGTCCCGAAGAAATTCAGGATGGAAACCCTCGCGTCACCTGCGCTGTCCCTGAGGGGAGCTGGGGTGTCTTATTGCGCCATCTGCAACCCAGGACGCTACCTACACGTCCCAGTTGCAAAATCAGACCGTCGCTGGATAGATTTCATATCCAGGGCCAGTCGTACGAGTGACGGTCTCACCTTCGGACTTTCCACCTGTCCCAGGGTCTTCACGATCGTGACCCGGGAATGTGTGGGCGCCGTCCTCAGGCGTCAGGGGGTCAACCCTCTGCATGTACCTGGACCACTGGCTAATCTACGGACCGTCGCCACAGGCGACGGCCGAGATGGTCAGCCGTACCGTTCAGGTCCTGCAGAGGTTGGGCTTCATTGTCAACTTCGACAAATCGAGCCTTACCCCCTCTAAGGACCTGAGGTGGTATCTGTGTGCTCGGCTGCAACTGCTCTCGGGACATTGCAGAACCGACGGCCGAGCTGGTGGATGTCATGGTTCAAACCGCGACCATCATTGCGCGGCGTTACGGCGAGGGCCTCGCGCTCGAGATGGCCTTCGCCTTCTAGGCTTGATGGCCAGTTCTATGTCGGACCTGTCCCGTACTGCCGTTTTCCATTGAGGTTGCTTCAAATGCACCTCGGGCGGCGCTACAGGCCGATCAAGCACCAAGATTCCCGTCTGATCCCTCTCAATGCAGGGATAAGGGGAGGCACTGGCATTGTGTCTCACCGCCCAACCTGACTCAGGGAATTCTTTCCCTGCGCCTCACGTCGATGTTGTAATCACGACGGACGCGGCGAAGTCGGGTTGGGGGGTTTCACCTAGCCGTCAGCGGCCTCGGGAGTGTGTCCCAGACGAGCCCAGGCCAATGGTCATAGCCTCGAATTGTGGGCAAGGGGAAACGATCTCTTGCTCACTTCGATGCGATGGTGACCAATTCCAGTGCTCCCTAGTACAGTCGGAAAACTCCACCGTGGTGGCTACATCAAAAGCAGGGCGGGGACCGGTACAGGCCCCTGTGTTATCGACGCCATGCGATTTATCCATAGCGTGCTGGCGGGATAGGCCATCACGATACTGTGCGCGGTACACATTCCGGGGGCCGTCAACTTCCTTGCCGAGGATCGGTCACGGGCAGGACGACGGCCATCGGAATGGTACTGAACCAGATGTCGTACGGAGATCTTCCGAGAGACTTTATGTCTCAGCATCGACTGTTCGTCCTCGAACCTGAAGTCACCAGCTTCCTCTGTACTTGCACCCGGGACTCACGACCAGGGTCGTACGCAGTCAAACGTGGCGTGGATGTCGGGGATCACGGCCTACGGCCTTCCCGCGCCAATTCGATTCTACCCCATGTAGTGTCGAAAAATTGGCACGGGGGCGTTGCAGTGTCATCCTCATCGCTCCCTTTTTGGGCCGAAACACCTTGGTTTCGTCCAATGGTGGATCGCCTGGCGGCTCCGCCGCTGCGTCACCGAATCCGTCCGACCTAGGTTCCTTCCGGACGGAGGAGCGCCAGTCTGTCGCTGGAAGCATCTGGAGTTGGACTGTGTGGCCATTATCCTGCAGCGATGCCGATATTCTGGCTTTTCGCAGAGGGTTGCCTCGCTCATATCAGCGGGAAGAAGGAAAATCCACCATGGACGATGAATATAAGTGTCCGGACCCTACTCCGATGGTCGTAGTAAACCCCCTTGTGAGCGGAGAGAGGTTGTCTACGACTCGGGCGTCTGTAGCAGAGATCGCTGACTTTCTCAATGATCGCTTCGATAGCGGACTTGAACCTTCGGTTATGTCAGAAATACAAGTCCGCTATCTTAGCGAGCCATAGAGGTTTCGATGATGGATCGGACTATCAACGATGATGGTTCGATCCGGCTCCTTCTAGAGGGGATGTTTAATACACGACCTCCGGCAGGAAGACTGTCCCACCCTGGGACTCAATACGTCAGTCGGGACTACTTGGGAAGCCCCCATGTGAAAACCTATGGTGAGGCATAACTCAAGCATGTCACATCAGCGTCTTCCTGGGTCGCTCTCGGCCTCTGGGGAGGACCGATGCTCGGGAGATCAAGAATATCTCGCTGTCAGCGTTATGAGGTTTCTCTCGGGACAGGGTCAAATTGGCCGTTAGCGCCGGGGAACTTTCTGGCAAGATACGAGTCATCCTCATTCCGACACTTGACAATTATTATTACCCCGAATTGCAGTCACTCTTCGGTGCGGGAAAAGAAGGATCGCCGAGATCGCCGGTGGGTCCCGTTCGTGCGGGCCTTGAGTACTATAAACGTAGGTCTAGTTCGCTCAGGGGCTCGACGAAGCGTGTTTCTACGCACTTCCCCCCAGGGGTCCGCGTCAAAAGCGACAATGGCTAGATGGATTTAGCGCTGTTATTCATGATTCCAACGCGTTGATAGGAGCTTCCCAAGCCGATGCCATTGTCCGTAACATCGCGTCCCCGTGGGCTTATCACTGGAATCAGCATTGGCCGAAATTGCGAGGCTTATGTAGTGGAGGGCTTCCACAACGTTCTCGTCGGTGATTATACACGAAACATACAAACTCCCCAAGAGAACGTGGCGGAGGGCAATCATGCAGAAAACAACACTCAACTTCTACACATCTAAAGTCTCCTATTCGCCGACGTTGACGCTCGCCCCGGAGTACTCCGTTATCAGTGAGTTTGGATCCCGATTTTTATTTTAATGCCTTTAGGCCTTTAACATATGTACTTTATGTTTAGTGCTGGTCTCTCTTTGGCATGCATTCTGTTGGCTGACTTGAATTAATGCTCCACATCCGCGCGTTGTTAGTCTGGTGTTGATTGCAAATTATTTCAATTCAACGGCGGGGTTAATGCATATATTCACGTCAACAATGGGTAAAGGAAATCAGTTCAGTGTAATGATTTATCAAAAACACATTATGGTTTTTACAATCAGTGAACTGAGCTGATTTCCTTTCCAAGTTGACTTCCCGCTTACGGGCCCGCCCCACAGGATGATATGTTAACGCGTTCCGTGTGGGTTGAGCCAAAACGGAATTGAAGAAGAGCTAAGGTCGACAGGGTTGGACCTGGGGTAATGTAGCGAACATTCTCTTTTTTAGGGGGTTTATTATGGTAATTTGGGCATTCCACTTCTCAGAAGGAAATGCATATATCAGTCAAACATTGGAAAGTGAAATCAGGCTTCAGTAAATGATTTAATAAAACATAATGTGTTTTTGAATAGTTTTGTACGTCCTTCAATGGAAAATGGCCATATAGAGGGCGCTATTACAATACAGATAGGAAATTTTTAGGCCTATAGTTAAATAAGTTCTAAAATAAGAGAAATTTGACATGGGGGTAAAACAGCATGGGTATTTATCTTACCGTCATTGATGCTAACATCAATTCCTTGTCCTTTTTGGTTTAGCAGACAGGTTACTGCCGAGCAAACTGGCTAAGTTTTTTTCCAGGGGAATCGGTAGTTCTCAAAGTATGTAGCAATGGCTGGCGATTTGAGACGCAAACAACAAGGTTTGGCCTTTTGGATCACGACCATGCGTATGTGAAGGCACTCACCTATAATGGAGTCATGTTTGCGGGAAGACCATCAAGTAAGAAAAAAATTTTATTGACATAGAACACTTGGACTTGAAGGTTGTATAGCGTCAGTTAATCCATTATTTAGGTTGGGAATGTTAAGACTACAACACACTTACAGCACCCTTTCTTCTATACTTTATCTTCAATTTTTGATGGATTCAGATTTCTGAGCAAAATCCATCATGTTTTATGGTCTGAGGGATGTTACCTCTTTCATCTACAAAATTCTTGTCATAACTTCCATAATAGCCACTCAACAACTTCTCCCATCTTAGCATCTTAGAACTTAGCATTGTTGGTTCAATCCAAATGTTGACATGGAAATAAACATGTCATGCCTTGCGCCGTGGTCACGGAAGTGCATTTTAAGGTACATTAAGTTGATGCACTGTTCATTTTTAGTTAGTACATGCAAGGGTACAGCGCACATCCAAAAGCAAATAGACATGCCAAAATTCCCAGTTTACATGGTTTTTGCCTATGAAGAAAGATTTCTATCAAATTGTAAACATTCTGGAAGTAAAATTAGTGAGGCTAATAATGTCATCGTACAAGAGAGATTCAAAGTTTTCAGAAAGCTTTCGCGGTGAAAGGGTTCAAACGTGTTATAGAGTGATCATCACAAATCAACGACTCTGCATCTGATGCGTCCCATAGTTTTATCTGCTCAGATGCTAAAGAGTTAAGTATAAAATCTGTGGAATATGGATGTGATGAACCACTCGTAACTTTGTGTGAACCTCTAATTGGTGGTGGAGGTTATCACATGGACTCTACTACTCATGTCATTAATTCCGCAGGGTGCCCATTCTATGAGTTGACAGATTTCATCCAGTATAGTTGACCAGAGATGACATGTCTAGCAATGACTTAAATTACACAGCACCACTGGCGATCGATGCATATCCAAATTTATTTAGAATCCCTGATGGTATCCCCTCTGTAAAATTTGCCATAGACAGGCCTGGTCTAAAAACAATTATTTCATTATTCTCTAAAAGAAGTTAATTATTTGCTCTTGTTGTATGCAGGATAAACCATTCTAACAATGCCATTGTGAAGCCCCCTGCCAAGACAGCAGAAGCAGCTCAGCGTGAATTAGCTGAGACCATGAAGCAAGTGAGAGATGCACAGGCTCTTATCCAAGCTGCTATAGACCCAGGTAACTCACGACTTCTTTAAATACTCAGTCTCCAATAGAATTATTCTCTCAATTGATCATTTTACACATTCACTATAATACCATGAGGCAATCAAGAAGTGTGCCACACCAGGTTATCAGGGTTTTTATGCAATGTGCTTACATGATGAAGAGAAGTTGCTGTAATTCACAACATACAATGGTGACTCTATAATGGTGACTGTGTGAAAGGTTAATTAGAGAATTGTATCGCTTTAGATCATGAATGGTGTAGCTGATGCCTTAATGTACAAACTAGAAATGTAATTTTTGTTTCTTGCGTTCAGCTGAAGATACTTTTAAAAATTCCTCGAAGATGATAAATAATGCATAAGATATAAACTTGCAGATAGAAAAAACTGCTAATAAGGGATTTAAAAAATTATCCTAGGATTTACAAAATATTTGAAATTTTTAAATGATGTATTATATGTAAATTTGAAAAATCACTTTGATAATTCTTAATGCTTAGATGATTTATGGCTTATTTCTATATACCTTCCAATCAAATTTTGGCGATTTGATAGCATATTCGACGATGCTCTGGTTTTCGCGTATAATACACTGTAAATTATAAGTGCTGTAGTTTGTGATTGTTGCTTTCAATCTCACTGCCATTTGTGATTGGTGGGTTGTGGTTTGTATTCAGGATTAACCATTCTAATGCCTTACTGAACTTATTTCCAAAGATTTATGATGAGTAGCTGAAACGTTCTCTCTCTGTGCAGTCTGAGGTTTGAGTTGATGTCTGTGTGCACTTGTGTCATTCATTTTCAAATAGGGTTGCATTTATGTGCATACCTACAACTTTCAATAAAGAGTTAACTCTTTAATTCTGTGACCTGTTCTATACACTTCTGACAATAGCCCAAACTGATTATAACAAATTTGTACAATAATGCTGGACTTTAAAGGTGCTTGTTCCGATTTATGTGTATTGTGTTCTCTAATTGATATGAGAGCCTGGCACTTGCATATACACCCGATCAAGTACCGTGGGAAACAAACTTGCAGTTTTGATGGTAGACGCAATAATGCATATTGCAAAGCCATATTCAATACTGTGCTAATATTGATGGTTAACCACTAAAACGGTGTTTTTTTGTTTATATCTTGGGAATGAAATCGATTTTAGGGCTCAAATTTCAGGACGACAATGAGAAAAATACGGCCTTTCATCTGATAACAAAATCGATACTACTTCCGGGTAAATCAGGGGGGTCCCAAAGACGATCGGAACACGCACCTTTAACTTTAAGTTTCAAAGGTGGTATAAAAACTGTAAATTTTAAATCTATTCCCAATTTCAGAAAAATTGAAATATGGCAATAAATATTTGGAATAAAAACAATATAAAGATCTAGGTGGGAGTTTAGTATTGGATCTTGGGAATGTAAGTGAAATTTTGAGTGAAGCCAATTGCGTTTCCGAAAAGTATGCATTTTCATTGTGCCATAGAAATACGAAGAAACTTGGACTATGTATGAGGCTATTACTATTTTAAAATTGTCTCTGATACTTCAGCTTTAGTCTTTTTATTTTAGCTAAGATAGTTGCCACAAAATAGCATTTCCAAAGTGGTTTTGAATATGGCTGGTTATGTTGAGATTCTTAGACACTTTGCAGTGTTTAATTTGTAACTGGCATCGCAAATTTGCTGGTAAAATACTGTCTTTTGGGCTGTATTCCAAAAAGGAACTTCACTCCAAATTTGTAGTTGTATCCCTAAAAATGACTCGCTATAACATTGGGATCTAGTACAATTCTCAACTTGAATCACATTATTTTTTTGGAATCCAAAAAATTTAGTGCCATTTTTTTACAATTGGGAGTAAAGGCTCATTTTAATCTTTGACTGTCACATTTTGCTTATTCCCTGTCAGGGTCCCAAAATGAGAGAAACAGAAATTGCCTCTGTTGTATGTACACACTTTCTATTTGAGCTCCTTTTAGAATACCTGTGGTTATAACCTTGTCATTTCAGCAGCATTGCAATGCTGTTATTATTTACCATCAATATGCCAAACCATGTAGGTTTGTTAACTTACAGTTGTTAGGGATTTAAAAGGAGTATATTTTTTTAGTCAAACCAGTATTTCAATCTGCACATCTCCTAAAAGTTAGTTGGATTTTCCAAGCAATTGGTATTTATCTGTTCTAATTTTTAAAGTGCTGATCTCTCTAAGTAAATTGTAAATTTGTATCTCTTTATACTTTGGCTATGTGGAAAAGTAGTCAGGTTTGACAACCAACGTCTGTACAAAATACACATTAAAGCCATATTCTAGGTCTAATCTTACCTTTCCAATAATATTTATATAATGAACAATATGGACATAGTGATATATAATTGTTAGCCTGTGTGTTAGTAAAAATCTTAGCTGAAAATTATGCTAACAAAATTCTCTTTATACTGAGCCATGCATTTTAAAAATGGGAAGAGCTATTGTGATTAAATCTTTACTGAGGAGTTATGTGTTAATGTTTCCCCCATAACATGCTTATCCATTGCTATAGAAACCAAACAGAGCATCGCACACGTAGCAACCAAGCCCGAGATCACCAAGGGTAAGCTATATGGCAATGCTACGTAATAAGTCTGTTTCAATTAGCCCTTATTTAAACTTCACAATCACAGCCCTTCCAATTGGATGATTTAATGACCAAAAGGCACATGGACCCATATTATTTGTCAAGTAGAAAGTTCCAACTGATACGAGAGCACAAATCACAATATGCATATGTTGATTGGGTGTTTTAATGAGTTTTGCACTGTACCATGCTTATCCATTGCTATAGAAACCAAACAGAGCATCCCACTAGTAGTGACCAA
>JAMKCH010023948.1:0-35547 GCA_023653785.1 Ophioderma brevispina
TTATGATTGCGTACAGGAGTCCACCATCATTGCAACCATCTTCAAACAGCACTGAAGGTTGCTTTCCAATATTATGCATTTGATTTCTGAGCAATTAAATATATTCAGTAGTGTTAAAACACAATTTCATTGTGAAAAGCACTTTCCTTGGGGAATTCAAGAAATCTTGAATATGCGATGGATGCAATTTTTTTTTAATCATGGGGTGACCTGAGACAAGAAGTTAGTGTTATATGGGAATGCAATTTTTCAAAGAAGTTTTGCCACTGGCCCCCACGTCCAATATAGACATGGAACAATGAAACTGAGCAGAATGGTACAAATAGGGCAGATTCAACACCTGTGCTGTTGATTTCATTTCATTGTTTGAGCAAGCTAGTGCAGTTGGTTGCGAAATGTGATGTGCATACTACAATGAAGTCTTGAAGGGCAACTAACACAAAGGGCATACTGACTGAGGAGGATTAACAGAGTAGATTCAGCAAGCAGTCCAGAAAACTGACTCCACTGCGGCTACTCATTGTTTCTTCATACAGTCACGTATTAGATTTGCCTACAGGACAATCCAGTCTATCCTGACATGCATACACATCTTATGTTATTGTAAACAACAGCTGTCTCATGATGATATTTGATATCTCAATAGCCAAGTCCTAACAGCTTTTTTACAAACCTTTTCCATCAGCGTTAGCTGCAAATAGGGTCTTTTCACCTCCAACAATCTGCACAGGTCTCAGAGCAGTTAATGACTTCGATGGCAGTGGGAACTTTGACCTTTGCTCCTCAATGGCCTCCTAGTTGACTCTTGTGATTATGGACCCAAGCATAGATTGTGCCACGCCTCCCCAGGAGGAGAGTCCAGTCAATAAGGTCGTCGTGAAATTTGAGTATTAAAACACTTATATAATCAGATAAGAAAAATTGTCTGTGTTGAAGAACAGTTTACATTTCTACTATGACCCTTAATATGTGGTGGTTTGGGGTCAATTTTTCTTTCACAGTAAAAAAAAAACAATCAATGGAAGATAAGTCATATTGCTGTTGTGGTTTGCAAAAGAAGTATATAAAAAAGAAATTTAGTATTTGACCTCTAGAGACTTTTGATCTGGATTATTAATTGACTTTCTGCAGTTGACATGTTCGCATGATAGACAAAGGATTGTTACCAAGTTGTCAACTGAATCAAGACAAACTTGAAAAAGATGCAAATCAACTCATTATTATGATGAATATGCAAATACGGTTCAAAAACTGTAGAAATTTCACCTGTTGTACAAGGGTGCTGGCAGATTCAATGCTGCGGAAGGTGGTTAAAACAGATTCACTGAAGGGTGCAGCAATCCTACAGCAACTAACATGGTGGCATCTGCCCAATGGCTAAAAAGATAGATGGGGACCTTTTTTCTGTGTACGGTCCATTTTTTACCTTTTCAACATGTGAAAGATCTAGGCTAGTACTGCAAATGAGGGCAAAGAAACCTGTTTGGTACAAGTAGCATGAAGTCATTAAACAAAAGTTACCACACTGAAAGTATCTCTCTTACCTATTCATCCAGACCAGTATCTGGTCACTTGCTCCATCCTGGAAGATGGCTGATCTCATGATCCGAGGTCAGCTCTTAACATCAGACTTATCTCCTGTCTCTTCTGCGGAACTTCAATCAGAAAACTAGTTGGTAGAAGACGTCGGTCTTCCAAAGACTTGGCAACGCGAGCTGAAGAGCCTGACATGCCCAGTAGCGACGGAACCAGGCCCAGCGATTGGAGGAATATGCCCACAGCAGGTTCTTGTAGAGCGTCTAGTTGCAAAATCCAGCAGGCCAATGCTACCACTACCTGCATAATAGTTAACAGTCAGTGTAAGATGTAACACAAGATCAACAAATACATCCGGAGCCAAAGCAAAATTACAATTGCGATCAACGTGTTTGGCACATTTAAAATATCTTATGGTAAAAAACAGGTCCCCTTTCAACCATCACCTCCACCCCATACTTCAAATCCCATGGTCAATTTCTGTTAAGGAAAAAAGCCTCTTTCCAAATGGAAGCAAGTTCAAATGATTTACTTGTTTTCAATTGATTATGTCCATGACAGCAATATAGTTTAAGCCACCTTAAAGAAGGGGCTGTGTAAAGCTGCGTTCCACCTCTGACATTGGAAAAAATCCTCATATCATACTGTCTCTGCAAGGCTTCTGGATTCCTTTCACAAGTGCAGCCAAAGGCGGTGCCATTTGAATGCCGTTAAATGACACACACAATCAATCACAACAGGTCAATCTGAACTTCAATGTAAACTTGACTGAGTGAGATAAGGTATATAATTTAATGACACCTCACACAATGTGTCCATAATTGTGTCATTGTGGTTACTTAATACATCAAACATTTTACAAACACATAAACATAATTATTTATGGCATTACTTTGATGCTTTATTTCATTTTGATTTTGATGCCTTAGTCAAATTTCTAACTTCGTGTACATTTATAGTATTAATTTAAAACACATTAGTTTTATAATCATCTAAAAATGAAGCATGTTCCTTTCCCAATGTTGACTGAAACAGATGCATTTCCCTTCTGAGGAAGTGGAATGACACCAAATACCATAATAACACCCATAAAGGAAAGGTTTCTCGACCAGTGACCCAGGTCACACCCTGTGACCCTTCTTAGCTCTCCCTTAATTTCGTTTTGGCTCAAGCCCACACGGACGCGTGTAAACAATCATGTGTGGGGGGGGGCTGGAAGTGGGAAGTCAACATTGGAAAGGAAAATAGGCCTCCAAGTTAGATGAATTTATACAACATACATGTGTTTTTTGAATAATATTACACTGAATGATACCACCCAGCTTTACCTGTTACGAAATGTTGCCATCCCACCTGTGTACCCTTAACCCCCACACTGACTCTGTGTGTGACAAACCGTTGTGGGATGAAATATTCAATCAACCCTGGACTAGCCCACCTTAGTCGAGAGGTGGAGCATGCTATTTCAGAGAGCAGCCATAGGATCAGTCATATGACATAAGTTTTCAAGAACCATATTTGAGCCTTTGCTCTTTAATTTGATTTGCTGTACAAGGATTCACCCAACATTGAAACCATCTTCAACAGCACTGAAGGTTGCTTTCCATATTATGCCATTTATTTTCTGATGCAATTATTGTCAGGTAAAACACCAATTTTTCATTGTGCCACCACTTTTCCTTGGGACGTCAAGATCTTTGCATTAATCGCGGATGCAAATTTTGTTTTATCCTGGGGTGGACCTGGGGAATAAAAACCAAAGTTAGTGGTTATCTGGGAAGCATTTTGCCAAGAAGTTTTGCCACTGGCCCCCACTTCCATATATATGACATGGAACAAGTGAACTGAGCACAGGTCACAATAGGGCAGATTCAACGCCCAAGTGCTGTTGATTTCAACTGTGCCATTGTTTGAGCCAGCTGGTGCAGTTAGGTTTGCAGAAATAAGATGATGAGACTACAATGAAGTCTTTAAGGGCAACTAACCAAAGGGCATACTGACTGAGGAGGCTTAACAGAGTATATTCGAGGCAAGCAGTCCAGAAACTGACTCAATGCGGCTACTATAACCCCTTGTTATCTTCTTTCTTTCTTCATTCCGGTCACGTATTAGGATTTTGCCTCATTTACATCCATTCATCCTGGGACCAGCATACACATCTTATGTAACAACAGCTTGTCCTCAGGATTATATTTGATTATCCTCAATCGCCGTCCAACAGCTTTTCTTTAACTAACCTTTCCCATCAGCTGTTCTACTGCAAATAGGGTCTGTTTCACCTCCAACAATCTGCACAGGTCTCAGAGCAGTTAATGACTCGATGGACATGGGAACTTTGACCTTTGCTCCTCAATGCCTCCTAGTGTGACCTCTGTGATTATAGCGCCAGCCATAGTTTTGTGCACTGCCTCCCCAGGAGAGAGTCCAGTCGTCAGGTCGTCTGTAATTTAGGAGTATATAAACCAACTTATATAATCTATAAGAAAATTTCGGTGTGTTGAAGAACATTTTACATTTCTCTATGACCCTTAATATGTTGGTGTTTTGGGGTCATTTTTCAGCATTTATATAAACTAGTACAGAAAAAAAACAATCAATGGAATGACTAAGTCATATGCTGTTGTTGGTTTGCAATAAGAGTTAAACAAGAAAATTTAGTATTTGACCTCTAGATGACTTTTGATCCTGGGATTAATTTACTTTCCTGCATTTTGTACATGTTCGCATATAGGACAATATTTTTTAACCAAGTTTCAAACTGAATAGCAAATTTGAAACAAGATCAAATTCAAAACTCATTATTATGAGAATATGCAAATACGGTCACAACTGTAGATTCACCATGTTGTACAAAAGGGTGCTGGCATTAGTCAATGCGGGGAAGGTACGATGCCTGAAGGAGGTTGCAGCAATCCACCTACAGCAACTTTTACATGGTTGCCATCTGCCGAATGGCTAAATATAGATTTGGACCTTTTTTTTGTGTAAACAGTTCCATTCATTTTTTATACACACTTTCAACATGTGAAAGATCTAGGCTAGTACTAGGCAAATTAGGCAAGACCACCTGTGGTACAAGTAGCCTGAAGTCAGAAAACAAAAGGTTTACCACAACTGAAATGGTATCCTCTCTTACTATTCATCGACCAGTATCTGTTCAATCTTCATCTTGCTCGCATCCTGAAGATGGCATGATCTTCATGATCCCGAGTCAGCTCTTCACCATCAGCACTTTCCCTCCTGTATCTTGCTTGCGTACTTCAAATGAAAACTAGTTGGTAACGAAGACTCGTCTTCCCAAACTTTGGCAACGCGAGCTTGACAATGCAGTATCGACGGAACCAGGCCCATCGATTAGACTCTGCACGCAGGGTAAGAGCGTCCTAGTTGCAAATCACAGCCATGCTACCACTACCTGCATAATATTTACCAGTCATTGGTAAGATGTCACACAGATCAACAAACTACATAAATCCGAGCAAGCAATTACCATGCGAGCACATTATTTATGGCAACCTTTAAAAGTCTTATGGTAAAACAGTCCCCTTTTCAACCATCACCTCCTCCGCCCCATACTTCAAAATCCATGGTCAACTTTTCTGTTTAAGGAAAAAGCCTTTCCAAATGGAAGCAGTTAAAACGATTTACTTGTTTTCAATTGATATGTCCATGACAGCAATATAGTTTAAGGCTCAACCCTTAAAGAATGGGGGGGCTGTGTAATAGATGCTTTCCTTCCACCTTCTGACTATTGGATTCCTCATATTCATACTGTCTCTGCAAGCTTCTGGTAGTCCTTTCACAAGTGCAGCCAGGCGGTGCCATGAATGCTGTTAATGTCACAACACACAACCACCCAACACAAAAAGAAGGTCAATCTTAACTTCAATGAAACTTGACTGAGTTGAGATAAGGTATATGACATTTAATGACACCTCAACACAATTGTGTCTATTGTGTCATTAGTGTTTTACTTATAACATCACCATTTTA
Organism: Ophioderma brevispina; assembly: GCA_023653785.1. Taxonomy (NCBI): domain Eukaryota; kingdom Metazoa; phylum Echinodermata; class Ophiuroidea; order Amphilepidida; family Ophiodermatidae; genus Ophioderma; species Ophioderma brevispina. The sequence continues at coordinate 5,530 of JAMKCH010023948.1, forward strand.
CAACACATACATAATTATTTATGCATAGCTTTGATGCTTTATTTCTTTGATGTTGATGCCTTAGCAAATTTCTTAAAAACTTCATTCTTTTAAAAATGTTAAAAATATTCAAAAACTCACTTATGTTTTAAATCCTCTAACTGAAGCCTGATTTCCGTTCCAATGTTGACTGAAACATAAGCATTCCCTTCTGAGAAGTGGAATTCACCCACATACCATATAAACCCTAAAAGAGATGGTCTCGACCAGTGCCCCAGGTCACACCCCCCTGTCGACCATTAGCTCTCCCTTAATTTCGCTTTTTGGGGCTCAGCCCGACAGACGCGTGTACATAATCATCGTGGTGCGGGCCTGGAAGTGGGATCCACATTGGAAAGGAAATCACTTCAGTTCGATGATTTTATAAACATAATGTGTTTTTGAATAAATCATTACACTGAAACTGATTTCTTACCCAATGTTGACTGAAACATATGCCTCAACCCCCGCTTGAATGAATAATTTTCAATCACACCCCCGAGCTACCCAGCTTAGTCGGATGTGGATCATGATAGTTCAGAGAGCAGCCATAGGATCATTCAAGGTAGACCAACACTCCAGAGCCCAATCACTGGTCTAGATTCCCTACCAGTCAGAGCCAATAACTCACCTGATAGTGGAGTAACACCAGGGGTGAGCTAGGACCTTCAGACTTTATAATTGATTAAAGGACCTGCCCAAGATTGTTGGAGGATGGCCCAGAGCCGCGAATCCCGCAAGAACCCCAGCCTAAGGAGAGGCGAGAGGGAAGAGCTCCGACCGATAACTGGTAGTGCGACGTAGGCCCTTGACAAAGGGCACGAAGCACCCTGCGGCAAGGCGTATAACAAGGCCTCACAGCCTTTGCGAACAACTGATGATCCGGGAGGGAACCAGTGAAGCGCAGGCGGACCCGCGTAATGACGCGGGGCAAAGAAGCCTAACCCACCCCAAAAAACGGTTGAGCTTGCCCCCTAGAAGAGGGGTCCGTCAGAGCACCAGCAGAAGAACCACCCCATCGGAGAGAGGCCCGGGGAGAGACAGGTTGAGATACTGAATGAAGGCTAAAGGCCCACCCCGGTGGAGGCTGAGAGAACAGTCCGACCCTGACCCGGAGGAGAAGCTACAAGGAGAGGAAATTCTCTGAGCTAATCCAGGCCGGGAAAAGGACCGAAGAGTAATCAAGGCGAGGCTAGACCGACCCGCAACCCAATGACGATTGGGGCTTCGCCAAGAGACTCTCGGCCGTATAGAACTCAGACCCAAGAGGGAACTATCTTTCGGGTCAGAAACGGACTCCTTGCAGGAGTCAATGGAAACGGACCACGTCACCGAAGACGAACCGAAAGAACGAACCTAGGATGTGGTAGCCTGAGCTAGTTGACCGAAATCCAGACGCGGCTGATCGTTAAACATCCAACAACGCCTCAATAGCGAAAAGTCCCACCTCAGACTTTCACAGTCAGGATGTGAGGGACGATTCAGGCCTCGACTCAGAGGTAGACAAACCACCGAGGAAAGAACGAGTCAGACCTCCGCAATACCGAGAGCCGCGGCAAACATACCGGGCAACCGAAGATCAGAGGTCAAAGCTAGATTAATGATATACTAGCACCTCCCCCAGATCGGCCAGAGACAAACCCTGGCCCGAAAATAGACAAAGTGGTAAACCACCGAGAAGTCTAACCAGAGGGGAGAATCCAGAGGTTAGCCCTGCAGGAACACGAGTCGATCCTCGAGAGGCGACCCTCTCCTAAGCGTCACTAACTGCATCGGGAACGCCCGAGCAAAGTCGAACCATGGCGCTTCAAGCATAGAGCAGTGGACCAGTCGTAGAGGACAAAATGATTTAAACATGAGGAACTTCTTGTCCGAACGACGAATCGGTATCGCGGAGCAACAGTATCTGCGTAGCGAACTCCACGCCACGGGGCATAAGGATGCCACCGAAGGAGTCCGCGGGCAGCAATAGCGGCTCGACACAATATCTCCGAGGCAGAGAAAAGTGAAGAGGCCACCGGATAAATGCTAACCCGAACAGGGCGAGATACGATTAAGGATCACCAAGCCTCGAGAATTGGTTAACACTCTTCAACCAAACTCGAGACTTCAGACATGGATAATGACTCACAGCGGCGGTTTACGCCTTTACCGCCCCAGATACATTCCCCAGCTCCTGGAGCGAGAACTCCCAACCGACTTAAAGTTCAGGTCACAGACCTTGACCGACTAGAAGAGACGGGATAAAATCCCCAGTCGGAAGAGGGCAGACCACCATGTCAAGGCTCCCAGGTCGTAAAGGCAGGAGCCAGAGCAACGAAACGTCCCCCAGGACCCCGAGGGTACTAAGGGAAAAACACAAGAACCGTCGCCAGGCACTGCGTGAAGACAAGACCAAGTCCACTGCCAAGAACAACTGAGAAAGCCGCCTGTGAAGGCGATTCTGAGAAACCACCAAACTAGGGAATATCCCGTCGCGGGGATTCCCACAAGGCAGCCCAGTTGAGACATAATGCGTGTCAATGAAACCCGCAAGTGAGAGATCGACCCAGAAGCCTGAAAACCAACCGCTGGAGAGGAGGTGGGGGGGACCCCCTAAACAGACCTGCCCCCCGACTGACTCGGAGCACACCATGCGTTAGGCCCTGAACGAGCCCCAACGCTAGGGGAGCCCCCGACGAGCCCCAACGCTAGGCCCGGCGAGCCCCAACGCTAGGCCGGAACAAGGCCCAACGCTAAGCCCGAACGACGAGCCCAAAGGGGGGCATCGTCGAGCCCACCCAAAACCTTGTCGGCAGGTCCCCCGAGGGTACAGCGGACCAGGGTAGCCGCTGGGCGCCAAAGGAATGTGCGGGAGACTTTCAAGCCAGCCCCTAACCCCGAACCACGGGAGATGGGATCCACGGTCAAGACACGGACCCAACAGTGGGCAGTGTCGAAAGACCTCAAAGGCTAGGAGTTAGGCCTGGACACGGGTAGGTTCGGCAACAAGCCCAAACCACCACGCACAGGACTACAGAGCCAGAGGGGGCGAGGCATCCACACTGGGTGGGAGCCAAGCCCCAAGAGGGAACCCGAGCATCACGTTAAAGGCTGAATAACCAAAGCCCCGAGACCGGCAAGAGCAGGCCAGCCCCGAGGGCACCAGCCGGCATGTAGGCCGAGGTCCCGCGCAGCCGCAACACAAGTGTGGACATAGGCAAGGAAGAACATAGCCAAGGCACAATGCTCAGGTTCCCCATAACGGGTGTAAGTCCAAGGAGAAGGACATAAGCCCTACCCCCGCCTGAGTCCGGCCCGTGAGCCCCTGGAGGCCACGCTAGAACCAGCATAGGCCCATAAACCCCGAAGGGGGCCAAGGTATACACCAGTACAGCAGGTGCAGTGAGCCCAGGCCGCCCGACAAGGGCCCAACCAAGCTGCGTGGGAAGAACCAGGGCCAGCTACCCCAAATGGAGATGAAAGGTCTAAGTCGAGAAGCAAAGCTAGAAGATGAAAGCCCCAAGGCCTAGGCCAAGGCTAAGTCAAAGACCGCCAAGGCCCTAGGCAATGACCTCCCAATGAAGTCATGGGCTAAAGACCCAAGACCAGTATCATGCCAAGCTAGAAACACGGTCTAGAACCCAAGGGGGAACAGAGGACTAACTCCGGACAGTCACTGTACTAGGCCCGACTCCGAAGCGGCGCTAGGCCCCGCTGAACCCCATGAGGGGAGCAGCTAGCTCATTCATAAGCCATATTCCCATCTCCCTTAGGGAGACAGCGGACCATGCTAGGTAGCATTAGCCTAACATGCCAGAGCCTAAGAGCCAGGACGCCAAGGCGCTAGATGGCCCAGCGCCTCTGGCAGAGCCAGAGGCCTCAAGTCCCGCGATTGTGCACATGGAAACGTACCGGACTAAGCACGCACGAATGGGCGCTAGGCTTACCGCGGCAGCAAAAGTCAGCCGCCAACGAAGCCAGCGACGGAAGCGCCGTCGACCCAGAGCTGAAAGCACATGGAGGCCGGGAGCCGATTGCATAAAGGCTAAGGTCTCGGATCTCTACGCAGCTGCAAGCTGTACACGGCAGATGCGCCCCCCCACGCCCAGGCCGAGTCGGGCTAGGCCCACCACAGGCAAGGGGCAGGAGCAGCACGCCCCCGAGGGGTCTGCAATGCCGACGCTAGAGTCCAACGTCATAGAATGAACCTGTAACCCAGGGCTACACAGGCCTGAGAGGGCTGTTCATCATCACCCCAAGGAATAGCGACATGCCAGCCAGGGGTTGCAGCCCACTCATGCTATGCCGCCACCGTCGGGGAGCCCCGCCAAAGCGCAGACTTGAGTAGAATCCAAGGAACCACACGAGAACCTACAGCACCCTGAAGGGATGCCCGAGAGCCAAGCGGCGCGACATCCCCGCAAGGGAGACAGGTCCGCGGCGGCGAAGTTGAACGTCCAACACCAGGGAAGGTTGGCAAACAACAACCCGAGCAGCGGCCCCCGTAAGAGGTGACACAGATGCTGTTGTTAAGCCCGGAATCCACGCCAACGGACGCGGTAAACGGCCACCCCCCAACCGCTGAAATCAACGCGATGTCACGCGATAAACGCCACCGAAGAAGCGGTGGGCCAGGCGTTGCCACCTGGGCGGCGACACTAGGGCCTCCCACAGGGACCAAGCCAACGGCATATGGCCTGGGCAGCATGAGCCACAGGCTCGACTGCACCCAACCCGACCCTGACGATGGTACAGGCCGAGAAAGCATTGGGTAGACACCCCAAGTTCCAGGCACGTAAGCCGCAGGGTAGTGGACGGGTACAACCGCCCTGCCCCGGACCGGTACCAGGCTGTACCAACCGCAGCTATGACCGCCCCCAGAAGGAGACATCCGCTCAGTAGCGGCGCAAACTGCCCCGCTCGAAAGCGGTCAGAAGCAGCCCCGACAGCACCTGGGCAGCTGCTGGGTAGCCAACGGCGAGGCGCGGCGCGACTATAGCCTGGAGGTGCTCCCGCAAGCGGGAGCCCGGTCGAAAGACCATACAGACCGACCAGACCCCAGAGTCCAGCACGACTGGGTGGATAAGTCCGTACTGGGATGCGCGTAAACCCCGAGGCGTCTGCGGCGTGTACTGGTCCGCCGCGTGGTAGCCACGAAGGCTGCCCGTAGGAACTCCAGTGCAGGGTCACCACACGGGTACCCCCACCATAGGCGACCCCCTTGAAGCAGGATGCCCGGCGGGACCAGCACTAGCAGCCACAGCGGCGTTACCCGCCAGAGAGGCCTGAGCCGACCTAGTCAGCTGGGGCATTTGCTGGCCCACCCAGCGGAGCACCGCTCGCTACGCAAGCCCCGAAGGACCCGGTGCAGCTTACGGCGCACCGCTGAGAGATGCCTGCAATGACTAGCAGTGCAGAATGCGGGGTGCAGGCGAGCCGTAATCAACACCTGCGGCGTCCCGCGAGATACCGAAGCCAGCGCCCCCAGGGTTGCCAGCATACCCCGAAGTATGGCTCCGTATTCGCGGTAGAAGTGCCCGCAGACACGGTACCGCAACCACTTTAGGTGTGGATAACAACGGCGATGGATCAACCCCGGCTACCAGGGCACCACCATCACCCTCTCAACCAAAAAGAGCACAGCCACCCGAATGTCCGCGGCCGCCACTCCCCCTGGGGGATCGCACGCAGACCGCGCTAAGCCTGACCGTATTCAAGGGCCCCTTAAGGCTAGACCAGGCAAGCTAGCGGCCGATGACGGGCTGAGGAGGCGGCCCGAATCCACCCCATCAGCGCTATCCGCGAAGTGGCCGAAGCTACCCCACCTTTGGGAGCACCCTAGCAAGCGGCGTCTTGCCTTTGACGCACCCCGGACCCGGAGCCCGATCACCACCCCCCCGCCTCCCGTGTACGCAGCACGAGCGTCGACCCATGCTCAAGGATTGCCCACTGAGCATCCTTAAGTCCAGACAGAAAGAGGAGCACCTTTCGGTGCCGTGAAAATTGCCTGTGCACGATACATAATGGATGGGGTTCCCATTCATTAATGGTCCCGGCAACGAAACGCATTGTGCGCCACACAACGGGGCTGAGCGTGATTTCTAGATGGAATAGCGTGCGCAATAAAATCCGTAAAGAAAAATAACCAGCGTGCCGTGAGGTCTCCGGTACGCAACGTCAAACACAAAAAACCAACTCCGGTAACTGAGTCAACGAAACGTTTAAAGAATTTTTCAAACACAGTTTTTTCACCTATTTTATTAAGTATACCACAAGCATATAATCAAATAACACGCCACCAGAGTGGGACCAGATAATGTTAGCGAGCAAAGCCCGATAACAATATACATAACAAACTCACACATATAGTCAAAGGCAGTCAAGCAGCAACACGTTCGTCAATGGCTGCCTTTGTTTACCTGTTTTCCCGCTACACAGATCACATGACCGCAATTGCGGCAAAAAAGGATACAAAACACGAGGTCTCCGACTGTTGTAAAAGTCTCCGTTAATTCCGTCCGAAGTGCGTTATAAATCCAGTCTATAATCCAGTATCTATTCCAGATAGGTATTGTATAGTGTTAAGGATTATTCCGTATGAAGACACAAGTCAGTATCAAAATCTCAGTTAATTTTGGCGGTAAATTTAGCAGAGAGCTGGTTAACACTCGTCCTTCTTGGTTACCAGCCAAACGGAATTGAGGAAGACTAATGGTCGACAGGGTTTACCTGGGATCACTGGTCAGGACCATTTCTCTTTTAGGGGTGTTTATTATGGTAATTTGGGGTAACAAAAAAAAAAAAAAAAAAAAAAAAAACGTAAAAAAAAAAAAATCCCACTTCTCAGAAGGGAATGCAATTTTCAGGTCACTTGGTGTAAAGAAATCAGTTCAGTGTTAAATGATTTGTTTTAATAATCAGATAAGATAACTATAATCTCACATTATATGCTGTGGCTCCTTCTTCCGATACTTCATTTCCATATTGCATCTCCATTGAGTTGTCCTCCAAACTCATTGCTATCAGCTGCTAATCGCTGCAAGCCCACATGCGCTGAGAAGCACTACCTATAAGAGCGAAGATACAATCATGATTAGCTTAAGACAATGTATAGAGGCTAAACATTTAATTCCATCCAGGAGAATAAAGAAATATACAATCTTCCCGTGAAACCTGTTAGACACATGTTATTACTCTCCTAAATCTTGACATAAGAACTAATTTTCGCTTTAATAGTATTCTCTTGCCAAAACATATGCTTATTACACCAGAATTTTGCAGCTAATTACATTGCAATCACTACATTAAAACAAATTTTTGATATTTCACATAAGGACTACAAATGACCCCTGTTTGTCCTTACAATCCCAATTTTGTGCCTATCTTATGCACCCCTATGCAAGGATCATCAAAATCCATTAATTGTAGGTAAAATGCATTCTAATACAATTTTTTTATCTCTCTCGGGCTTGCACTCGCTTGCTTGCTCGCACACACTGACAACACCAACAACACAACACCTGACAACGAACTGCTTAGTGGTCCTTCCCCTATGCAATGGCCCAAAAGAAGAACTGCATAGCTCAACTCAATACAGATTGTTATTAGATTTAAAAATCATTTTTTGTAACCTTCGCAATCTAAGACAGCATCAGTGCTTTATTTCTAACGCATACACAAGAGGATAATTGAGAGCATAAGTTTCCAAGCTTAACAACACTTACAATCTGTTATAATTTGTTATAATATTCCTGACATTTTTTCTTCTCTTACAGAGAACTAAGGCTGGGTGCACAGCGCATCGCAGCAGCAAGCCAGGCTAATCTCTTATCCTGCTGCTTCCAGCCTGAATCCAGTAGACAGCCACGATCTATGGATGAGCCTGACAGGACCGACCGGATCCGACAACAGATCCTTGGGCGCCGCAGCTGGCATGATGGGAAAGACTGTAAAGCGCCACCCCCAGCCGTTGACAGACCCGTCGCTCGCTGGTGAATTTTCCACTTGAGCTCTTCTCCTGCTATGCGGAGCTCTGCTGACCAGTCGGACCACTCACGACCGTTGTGGAAGAAGACAAATATTTGTTAATTATGAGTTATCAGAACCAATTAATCAATGTGTTTCAATCTGGGTGCATCCTAACGCTTTAAAGCAATATTGCACATTTTTTGAAGAGCGCCCCCATTTTCAAAATTTATATTTTTGCACAGTTACGTTGGGTATTGTCTAGGAAACTATACCTGTGAACGAGACTGCTAAGAATGCGTATTTATCACAAATAAGCGATTTTTGTAATTAAGTAATTGGGATCCCAATTGGACTTAACGGCAGAGCTGGAAATGCTACTGTTTATACCGTCCATGATGAAATATTTGCCACCATCGAGAAATGACCTCTAACCACTTGATTTGCCCCGAACTATTAAAACAAATAATGGATGAGCGTAGACACGTACATGCGCTATGTCCCATTGGAAGGAGGCCGGTTTTCCTCAGGTCAGCCCGTTTATTATTATCGGTGATCCCCGAAATAATTATTCTGACAAATTCCCTTCCGGTTGTGACACGTATACATTTTTCGAGCTTCCCATTACGTATAGTTTACTACCCATTCCCAATGCAACCATGTAAAAATCTCCAAATTTTTGAATTGGGGGCGCCCTTCAAAAAAATGTGCTAATATTGCTTAACAACATTGGGATGAAATTCGCTCTTTGCACTTTCACGTTTGCAGGTAGAAGCCTCGAATGGGCATTGGAATAAATAGGGGGTTAATAACCTAGATTCACCTCTTTAAGCCTTGGTTTTGTATGGAGGGCCTCGAACCTTATCAAATGTTCCAGAATGCATTTTATAAGAACGAGAAATTCACGGTTTCTGGCTTTCGCGCTCACGATATTCAAATAATATCAGCTGTGGGCTGCGGCATATAAAAAACCTGAACAATTTAGTACACCACACACACGCATGCACGAATGCAAGTGTCCTTCCATCTATGCTGGGGCCCACAAAAATGCAAACGATAACAGAAACAACCATTTTACGTATGCAATATGAACTCATTCTTCACAAACACATTATGTTTTATAAATCATTTAACTGAAGGCCTGATTTCCTTTCCAATGTTGACTGAACTTTTATGCATTTCCTTCTGAGAAGTGGAATGCCCCAATTACCATAATAACACCGCCTAAAAAAGAGAATGGTCCGACAAGTGACCCCAGGTCCCACCTGTCGACTTAGAGCTCTTCCTCAATTCCGTTTTTGGCTCAAACCCACACGGACTCGTAAAATATCATGCTGTTGGCGGGCCTGGAAGCGGAAGTCAACATTGGAAGGAAATCAGGCTTCATTTCAAACTGATTTATAAACATAATGTGTTTTTGATAAATCTTACCTGACTGATTTCCTTTACAACCACTGTTGACTGAATTATGCATTACCCCCCCGCTGAATGATACTTTCAATCACCATCAGACAGCACACTCAGTCGGAAGTGGAGCATGATATTTCAGATCAGCAGAGGATGCAGTCCAATGTAGACAAAAACGCCAGAGCACAGAAACACATGGAATCTAGATTCCTAAAGTCAGGAAGCCAATAACTCACCCAGATAGTGGAGTACACCAGTGGTGAGTAAGAGGACCTCAGACTTGATAATGTGATTACCAGACCTGGCCCAAATTTTTTGAGGATAGCAGAGCCGCGAATCCCCCCGCCGATAGACCCCAAGCCTAAGGAAAGGCGAGGGGTAGAGCTCCGACAGAGACTGTAGTGCGACGTAGGCCCTGACAAAGGTCCCTAAGCACCCCGCGGCAACAGGCGCAGGACAAGGCCTCACAACAGCCTAGCGAACGAGGAGCCTGTAAGGAGCCAGAGAAGCGCAAGGCTGACCCGCGTAAAACGCTGGGCAAGATGCCCCACCCCAAAAAACTGGAGGAGTTCTAGGCCCCCTAGAGAGTGGGTCCGATCAGAGCACCACAGAAAAACCACCGGGGGAGAGGCCCTGGGGAGATAAGGTTGAGAGCTGAATGAAGGCTAAGGCCCACACGGTGGATGGCTGAGAGAAAAGTCCGACCCTGACGCGGAGGAACAGCTACAAGGAGAAATCTCCGAGCTAATCCAGCCTGGAAAGGGACCTGAAGAGTAATAAGCGAGGGCTATACGACGCCAGACCCAATGACGATTGGTTCTTCGCCAAGAGGCTCGCCGATAGAACTCGAGTTATCCGGTCAGAAACGGACGCCTTGCATGAGTCAATGGAACGACCAACTCAACGCAGGGCGAACCGAACAACCTATGCTGTGGTAGGCTGAGCTAGTTTACCGAAAAATCCAGACAGAGGATGATCTGAAACAGCCAACAAAGCCTCAAATAAGCGAAAAATCCCGCCTCAGACTGTCACAGTCAGGAAGTGGAGGGACGATTCAGGCCGCGACTCGGAAGCAGACAGAACCACCGAGGACAGAACCACCGAGGAAAGAACCGAGGCAGACCTCCACCCACCCGGGAGCCGCGGCACCATCACCGGGCAACCGAAGAGCATTCAATGCTACGATTAATAATAAACTATCACTCCCCAGCTCGGGCCATCGTCAAACCTGGCCCAAAAAAGTAAAACAAAGTGGGAAAGCCCCCGATAAGTCACCAAGTGGGAACCCAGAGGCTCGCTCTGCAGAAACACGAGTCGAGCCCCTAGAGGCGACCCTATTCGAGAGCTCACTAACTGCTCGGGGAAGCCCGACCAGAAGCCAAACCATGGTGACTGTCAGAGAAGAGCCATGTGAACAAAGTCGTATAAGGAAGAATGAACCACATGACATGCGGACCTTCTGGACAAACGACAAAACGTAATCGAGGATGCAAACAGAAGCCGTTAGCCGAACACCGGCCCGGGCCAAGATGCCCCCAAGAAAGGCCCGTGGACCAAGAAGCGGCTTCGACACAAATCCTCCCGAGGAGAAGAAGTGAAGAGAGCCACCGGAGAGGTGCTACCCGGGTGAGGTACCGAAAAAGGATGACCAACGCCTCGAGAAAGGAGTAAACCACAACTCGTCACCCAACTCGAGACTTTAAACATGGAAGAAGGACTCACAACGGGGGATTAACGCCCCAGAGACATTCCCACCCGGGAGCGAGCAGCTCCCACCGACCGCAGTCCGGACGTGGGCAGGGCCACCATGTCAAGAGCTCCCAGGTCGTAAGACAGGAGCCAGAGCAACCGAACGTGCCCCCCAGGACCCCCGAGGGTGTACTAGGGAAAGCACAACATCCAGTCGCCCACGGCGGGAAGACAAGACCAAAGCCAACTGTCCATGACAACTGATAAAGGCCTCCAGTGAAGGCGAGTTTCGGAGAACCCACCAAACAAGGAAGTACCGTCCGCGGGGAATCCCTCTAGCAGCACAGTTGAGACAGAAGGCGTGGCAAAGTAAAAACCCCGCCAGTGAAGAGATCGAACCACGGAAGCCTGAAAACCGCTGGAGGTGAGGGGGAAACCCCTAATACGACCCCGACGACTCTGGTAGCACACCCCGGGCCTGAAGCCGGGAAACCGCGCAGGGCCCGGACGAGCCCCAACGCTAGGCCGGACGAGCCCCAAACCTAGGCCGGAACAGGGCCCCCGACGCAAGCCCCCGTACGACGAGCCCCCAAAGAGGGGCATCGCCGAGCCGACCCAAAACCCGTGTTCAGTTCCCCGAGGAGACAGCGGACCAGGATAGTCAGCTGGGAGCCAAGGAATGTGCGAACTGTCAAATCCAAGCCCTAACTCCCGCACACGGGAGAAGGGACACACGGTCAAGACACCGACCCAAGAGTAGGCAGTCCAGGCTAATGTCGAAAGACCTCAAGGGCTAGAGTTAGGCCTGGGAGCGCGGGTAAGGTTAGGCAACACCAAACCACCAGCGCACAGGCCGAACAGAGACCAGAGGGGGCGAGGGCATCAACCTGGGTGGAGCCAAGCCCCAATGAAGGAACCCGAGCATCAGCGTCAAGACTGAATAACCAAAGCCCTAGACCGGTCAGAGCAGGCTGGCCCCGATGGCACCAGCCGCAATTGTAGTCCGATTTCCCTCGCTCCGCACAGAAAGTGGAGGACAGAGTGGCAAGGAAGAACAGCCAGGGCGCACCGATCAAGGTCCCCATAGCGGGGTGTAAGGCCAATGGAGAAAGGACATAGATCCCCTACTCCAGGCCTGAGCCGGCCCCAGTGAGCCCTGGGGGGCCACGCAAGACAACATAGGCATAAGCCTTATAAACCCCGAAGGGCCAGTAAATACACCAAGCAGTTCAGGGCTCAGCCTAGTCCATCATGCCCGACAAGGGCCCAGCCAGCTGCGTGAGAATAACCAGGGCCACACCCCCCGAATGTGAGATTAAGGGTCTAAGTCGAGAAGCAACGCTAAACTATGAGAGCCCCAAGGCCTAAGCCAAGGCGAAAGTCAAAAGACCGCCAAAATGCTATGGCAACGACCTCCCGAGGACGCCAGTGGCTAAGGACCCAAAGACCAGTATCAATCCAAGGCTAGAAACATGGTCCTAGACCTCAAGGGGGAACAGAGACTAACGCGAGACGGCAACTGTCACTAGGCACGACTCGGAAGCGGCGCTAGGCCCCGCTGATCCCCAGGAAGGAGCAGCGAGCTGCATCATAGCTAGAGTCCCAAGCTTCCCGAGGGAGACATCTGACCAGCTAGGTACAGTAAGCCGACAGCCAGAGCCAAGAGCCAGGACAGCTAGGCCTAAATGGCCCATCACCTAACTGGCATAGACCAGAGGCCTCAAGTTCCCGATGGTGCACACGGAAGCGGGCCCGTACTCAGCACCATGAAGGAGCTAGGCTTACGTGACAGCAAAAAAAAAAAAAACCCCCCAAAAGTCAGTCCGCCACGCAGGCAGCGACGGAAAGCGCCGGCGACGCCAGAGCTGAAAGCCTAGCAATGGAGGCCTGAAGCCGAGTGCAAAATAAGGCTAAGGTCTGGATCACGACGAAGCTGCAAGCTACAGCAGGGCAGGATGCGCCCCATGCCCAGGCCGCGGCGGGCTCGGCCCCCACATGCAGGGCATGAGCACCCCCCGTAGGTAGACCCCGCATGCCGAAGCTAGAGCACCGTCAGAGAATGACGCCGTAACCCAGGGACTACACAAGGCTGAGAGGGCTTTCACGCCAGGGCCAGGCGAAATGCCAGCCAAGGGTGAAGCCACTGAAGCTAGGCCGCCCCGTAGGGTAGCCCCGCCAAAGAGCAACTCGAGTAGACCCAAGATAACCACCGAGACCTACGGCATCCCTGAGGGGATGCCCGGGAGCCAAGGCGGCGCGACATCCCACAAGGGAGCCGGATCGCGGCGCCGAGAGTTGAAAGCACGACCAGGGAAGGTGGCAAACAACACCCTAAGCAACAGCCCCCGTAAGAGGAGACCACATGCTGTGGTTAAGCCCGGTAATCCACGCCAAAAGGCGGAAACGGCACCCCGAAATCAACGCCGATGACGTCGGATAAACGCCACCATTCCGCTACCCCTACGGGGGGAGACGCGGCATAAGGATTGAATGGTTATCCATCACCCAACCAATCACCTCCGATAGGTGAGACTCTATAAGGTATTAGTACTCCACGCCCTAAGGCGGGGAAACAACCCCTAAGTCCTGAGCCAACAGCTATACAACCCGCAGAAAGGGACTTATAGCGACAGAGGCTCAGCACGGGCACGCAGCGCGCTCCCCCCACCCCCTGAAAGGGCCTGCTGGCGAGCCTGCACCGAGTCCCCCGTGGAGGTAAGCCCCGAAGTCCCCACGAGGGCGCCGAGAACGGAAAACACCCACTGGGTGCACCGCACGGCGGAACCGTAGCGTTAACTAATCGTTCTGGAACTAACCGCAACCAGTACCGCACACGGACCCCCGGAGAGCGGGACCAACCCCTGGCAGCGTGCTCGCCCCACCTAGCCCGTGAAGGCCTGGAGAAGCAAGCAGCACGAGCAAGATTAACCCCGCGGGGCAAGCAGGCTAGCCATGCGGGTCTTCCGATCAGCTGGACCAGAGCGGGAACCAGAGCTGGACGAACCGCACCAGTAACCGCACGGAACCCCGCGTGAGCGGGGGTCCACCTAGCGAAGCGCTGCGCGCCCCACCTAGCCCGTGAAGGCCCGTTTGAAGCACGCAGCCAAGTCCAGATTAACCACCGGGGGCTAGCGGGCTAGCCAGGCGGGGTGTTCCGAACGGCTGAACCCCCGCATCGGGAACTAGCGTCCGACCACCGCACCAATAACCGCGCACGGTAACCCCCACAAGCCTCGTGATCGGGGGCCAACCACGAAGCGCCCGTCGCGCCTCTCCTATCCCGCGCAGGCTGGTGAAGCATGCACACGATCAGATTGATACCCAGCGTGCCTAGCGACTATCAATCGTGTGAGCAGTGAACATAAACGTCCCCTCGGCGCCCCCTAGCGGGCGCCGGGACCCCACCTCAGGGCTGTACGAATCAAGCCCCGAGACCGTTACCACGGCAGCGCGGTCGTAGAGTCCGAGGACTCCTAAACCACGACCGCCGGGTGTCGGTACTGTCGATGGATCGGCCCGAGAAAATCCGGGCGTCACCATTGCCAAAACACCGCTAACGGACGGACTGCAGCAGCCGCCCGATCCCACAAGGAAAGGGCAGAGCAGACCATGTAAGCCTGCACCGATAAAGCATCTAGCTAAATCAGGCGAGCCAGCGCCGTCAAGCGTGGTAGTCAGTCAAGAATCCCCCCCTCGAGGGAGGCGGCCGACCAGCATGCTCTGTTATACCGGATTGTCCGCAGCCGCCAAAATTCCCGATGGAAAAGGCAGAGCAGACCGCGCTATTCCTACACCGGAGAAGCCCCTAGGGCTACCCAGGCGAGCCAAGCTCCTGTAGCGTGGTAAAGAACGGTCTGACTCTCGAGAGGAGAAACGCCCTACTAACCCTGCCATGAAGTATCCGAAGCTACAACACCTCGGTGCTCCCAAGCAAGCGTGGCCGCCTATGGGAAGAAACCTCGGCGGATCCCGAATACCACCACCAGCCCTTTTTCCCCTAAGCCTAAGCGAAACATAGACAGGGAAACCGTGTTCAATGGCGAACCATTGAAAACTGAGAGGCCACGCCACCGCAAAGGAACGAGCACCAACCGGAGCAACAGCGGAGCAAGACCCTTAAATGAACCACGGAGAAAGAGGGTCGCGGGGCGGCGCGCGGTTGGAGCGAGCCAGATGGCCGCGCTTGTCGGAACGAAACAAACCAAAAAACAAGCGTGCCCGCGTTAAACCGGCCCGCCAACGCGGAGACAAATGATCCCGTCGCGGTAACCAAGTCACACACGGTAAATCATTTTCCAAAGTCGTTTTCACTATTTTATTTAGAATATACCACAATCAATAAAAATAAAATCATGCCACACTCCCCCAATAGAACTGTTTTATTATAGTATCTAACTACAAGAACAGAAACAGGCTCACAGAAGCAGGCTCCAAAGCCCGCAACACGGCGGCAATGGCTTCCTTTGTTTTTACCTTATTTTAACCTACCAGCTACACAGACTCACATCCCGCACCGGCGGCAAAAAGGATACACAATACAAGCCTCCGACGGGTGTAAAAGTCCCGCCGTTATTTTATTCCGTTCCCGAATTGAGCTCTATAAATCCAGTATATACTCCATAATATATTCCAGATAATGGGTAGTTTAAAAAGTATAGGAGTATTCTTATGAGACGACAACTAGTCCAGTTATCAAAATCTCAGTTAATTTTGGCTGTAATATTGCAGAGCTGCGTTAACACGCGTCCGTCTTGATTAACAGCCAAACGGACATTTGCGGAAGAATCTAAAGGCGACAGGTTGTTACCTGGTCACTGTTCCTGACCATTCTCCTTTTTTATGGGTGTTATTATGGCATTTGGGCATTCCACTTCTCAGAAGGAAATGCATATATTTCAGGCAACATTGGTGTAAAGGAATCAGTTCAGTGTAATTGATTTTGTTTTTTTCTCTAGTTTGAACAAAAAAATTAACAGCCTACTTTGGTTCATTTTCCTTCTCAAGATTTTTTGCTCCTTTACATTTAGGCAGATGTTGCCCACGTCCTGTGTTAGCTAACCTGGACAGGGAAATTCAAGCTGCTGTTCCCCTACCTGATTCGTATTGATACGTCCTGCCTGCACCCTCCATGATTTCATGGATATGTCTCTCTCTGTTGAACACTGGACAACTGTCGTATCAAGACCAACACGAAGAGCTTCATCACCTGATTAATAGACAAGAATAACAAACTACATGTAATCTATAGCCTAAGTAAATATCATGACTTAAGAAAAATGTTTTGTGAAACCAGATTATTTTTTTTTGTTATCCTCCCTGCAGCAATGAGTCTTCTGCCTGGAAAAAGTACTTTAAACCTTAAAAGTAAAAATGCAGAAATGTCAGGCGAAATCATTGCTTCAAGAACCATTTTTAGTTTTAAACGTTCATTCCTATTCATTTCTTTTGGCTGCTCTACACTTCCATCCTTACCATCAGCTCTGCATAAAGCATTCCACTTTTTACAAGTATGCATTTCATTAATCTGAGAGAATTTTGAGTCTTGTGGGCTACAAATATCAGTTTTTCTTTTCCGCATCTCTTCTGAATTTGCCATTTACCGCACAATGTTAGATTAAGTTTCAAATCAAGGAACTATTAATAACAGCCTCGTAATGGCTTAAGGGAACCTGTTCCAACCAACAGTCCCCTAAAGCACTTCAACTATTGCTGTCAAAATCAAGTATTCCGACAGTATACGATAGTTAAAACCCACTTGTTGGAATATCGTATCATTCACTTTTTGGTCATTTGCTTTGCTTGATTACCTGGAATTTTGACATGTCCTTAGTGTT
This sequence comes from Ophioderma brevispina, assembly GCA_023653785.1. Taxonomy (NCBI): domain Eukaryota; kingdom Metazoa; phylum Echinodermata; class Ophiuroidea; order Amphilepidida; family Ophiodermatidae; genus Ophioderma; species Ophioderma brevispina. The sequence continues at coordinate 22,425 of JAMKCH010023948.1, forward strand.
GTATCATCAGCAGTGGTGAGCACTCTCTTGTACTACAGGCTGCATGGCTGACCTGCTGGATTCTGTGTCGGAGGCGACATCTTTCTAGTTCGTCCACACACAGCTCTAGCAACATGTCTGCTACCTTAGGAAATTGGGAATAATCATTGACTCTATCCTAGTGCAGAAATCTTCCACTGAAGTTTGGTTTAAATCCATCAAAGTAAGTGAATTACAAGCAATGTTACGGCCTTTTTTTCACAACAACAACAGACAATCAAACAACAACATCACAACTACAGTGGACAAAGTGAGTGATCCCTATGTGTCTTCCTGCCTCAAGGCAGCGACACAACAGGCGACACAAAAAGCACTTTAGGATGATTGAAGAGCCCGTGCTGTTAGGTGGGTGCTCTTTAATTCCTCAAAACCTATGGCTGCCCAGATCAGACCAGATGAAAAATCTCAGGAAGGCTAATCCGTTGGCTTGCTTATAAGGCAGGACAATACTCTACCTTCAAGAAAGGACTGGCCCAAGGGTGACCCCTATCAGCAGTAGTGGGTATGCAAATTGCGCTGATGAACTGTTCGAGGGCACTTCCCCTCCGTTCATCCATCATGACATAAGTTTTTGCAAACCATAGTGACCGTTTCTCTTTAATAATTTTGATTTGCTTGTACAGGAGGTCACCCATCATTTAAACGCATCTTCAACACACTGAGGTTGCTTTCATATTATCATTTTCTTTTCTGGAGTGCAATTCATATTCAGGTAAACACATTTCATTGTGAAACCACTTTTCCTTGGTAGTCAAGATCTTTGGATTCTGCGAGGAATGCAATTTTTTTTAATCCTGGAGTGGACTGAGCAGAAAGTTAGTGTTATATGGGAATGCAATTTTCAAAGAAGTTTTGCCACTGGCCCCCACTTCCATATATATGACATGGAACAATAACTGATCAGAATGTCCAATAGGGCGGATTCAACACCATGTGGCTGTAGATTCATGTTCATTGTTTGAGCCATCTGGTGGCAGTTTTAGGTTGCAGAATGAGATGTGCATACTACAATGAAGTCTTGAAGGGCAACTAACACAAAGGGTATACGGACTGAGGCGATACAGAGTATATTCAGCCAAGAGTCCCAGAAACTGACTCCATGCGGCTACTCACTGGTGTTTCTTCATGCCAGGTCACGTATTTGCATTTGAAACTGTACTCAATGCGGCTACTCCCTTTTTTTCTTCTTCATACATGTCACGTATTAGATTTTAACTGACCAATGCGGCTACGCACTTTTTTCTTCATGCAAGTCACGTATTAGATTTTAACTGACTCAATTCGCCTACTCAATTGTTCTTTTTTCTCTTCTGCCATGTCCACTATTAGATTTTACCTGACTCAATGCGCACTCACTGTTTCTTCAATCCAGGTCACTATTAGATATTTACACTGACTCAATGCCCTACCACTTGTTTCTTCTTCTTTCATGCCAGGTCATGTATAGATTTTAACTGACCCCAATGCGGCTACTCACTTGTTTCTTCATGCCAGTCACGTATTATATTTAACTGACTCAAGGATGCGCTACTCACTTGTTTCTTCATGCCAGTCACGTATTAGATTTTGCCTACAGTTACAATCCATTCTATCCTGGACATGCATAACATCTTAATGTAAACAACAGCTTGTCTCATGATTATATTTGATTATCTCAATAGCCGAGTCCCTAACACTTTTACTAACCTTTCTTCCATCAGCTGTTCTGCAAATAGGGTCTGTTTCACCTCCACAATCTTCACAGGTCCTCAGAGCATTAATGACTCAATGGCAGTGGGAACTTTGACCTTTGCTCCCTCAATGCCTCTAGTTGAACCTCTGTGATTATACCCCAGCCATAGATTGTGCCACTGCCTCCCCAGGAGAGAGTCCAGTCATCAGTCTCTGTGAATTTAGAGTATATAAACCAACTTATATAATCAGATAAGAAATTGGTCTGTGTTGAAGAACATTTACATTTCTACTATGACCCTTAATATGTGTGGTTTGGGGTCAATTTTTGCTTTAGTCACCTAGAAAAATAAACATTTCAATGAATGCATAAGTCATATGCTGTTGTGGTTTGCAATAAGAGTATAAACAAGAAATACTTAGTATTTGACCTCTAGAATGACTTTTGATTCCTGGATTACTTTACTTTCTGCATTTTGTACATGTTCGCATGATAGACCAGTATTTTTACCAAGTTTCAACTGAATCAGACAACTTGAAAAAAGATGCAAATCAACTCATTATTATGATGAATATGCAATACGGTCAAACTGTAGAATTCACCATGTTCTATCTTTGTACAAAAGGGTGCTGGCATTATTCAATGCTGGGAAGGTAACAGATTCACTGAAGGAGGTGCAGCAATCCACCTACAGCAACTTTACATGGTGGCATCTGCCCAATGGCTAAAAAGATAGATGGGGACCTTTTTTCTGTGTACACAGGTCCATTCTTTTACCTTTCAACATGTGAAAGATCTAGGCTAGTACTGCAAATGAGGCAAGAAAACCTGTTTGGTACAAGTAGCATGAAGTCATAAAACAAAAGTTACCACACTGAAATGGTATCCTCTCTTACCTATTCATCCAGACCAGTATCTGTTCATCTTGCTCCATCCTGAAGATGGCATGATCTTCATGGTCCCGAGTCAGCTCTTCACCATCAGCACTTATCTCCTGTATCTTCTTGCGGACTTCAATGCAGAAACTAGTTGGTAGAAGACGTCGGTCTTCCAAAGACTTGGCAACGCGAGCTGACATGCAGTAGCGACGGAACCAGGCCCAGCGATGAGACTCTGCACAGCAGGGTAGAGCGTCTAGTTGCAAATCACAGGCCAATGCTACCAATACCTGCATAATAGTTAACAGTCATTGGTAAGATGTAACACAAGATCAACAAACTACATCCGAGCAAAGCAAATTACAATTGCGATCACTTATTTTGGCACATTTAAAATATCTTATGGTAAAACAGTCCCCTTTTCAACCATCACCTCCACCCCATACTTCAAATCACATGGTCAACTTTCTGTTAAGGAAAAAGCCTTTCCAAATGGAAGCAGTTAAAACGATTTACTTGTTTTCAATTGATTATGTCCATGACAGCAATATAGTTTAAGCTCACCTTAAAGAATGGGCTGTGTAATAGATGCTTTCCACCTCTGACTATTGGATCCTCATATTCATACTGTCTCTGCAAGGCTTCTGGTAGTCCTTTCACAAGTGCAGCCAAGGCGGTGCCATTGAATGCCTGTTAAATGTACACACACACACACACAAAAAGGTCAATCTTAACTTCAATGTAAACTTGACTGAGTTGAGATAAGGTATTATAATTTAATGACACCTCAACACAATTGTGTCATATTGTGTCATTGTGGTTACTTATAACATCAAACATTTTACAACACATAAACATAATTATTTATGCATACTTTGATGCTTTATTTTCTTTGATTTGATGCCTTAGTCAAATTTCTAACTTCCAGTAGTAAATTCTATAGTATTGTTGTAATATCAGATAACTTATAATCTCACATTATATGCTGTGGCTCCTTCTTCCGAGACTTCATTCCCAAGTATTGCATCTACATTGAGTTGTCCTCCAAACTCATTGGCTATCAGCTTGCGTAATCGCTGCAAAGCCCACATGCGCTGAGAAGCAGCTAGAGATAAGAGCGAAGATACAATCATGATTAGCTTAAGACAATGTATACGAGGCTAAACATTTAAGTGAATTCCAGGAGAATAAAGAAATATACATCTTCCCTTGAATTACCTGTTAGACACATGTTAATTTACTCCTCCTCATCTTGACCATAAGAACTCAATTTTCCTTTAATAGTAGTCTCTTGCCAAAACATATGCTTTAAACCAGAATTTTGCAGCTAATGACTATTGCAATCACTACATTTAAAAAAATGTTTTGAATATTTCAACAAGGACTACAAATGACCCCTAGTTGTCCTTCAATCCCAATTTTGTGACTATCTTATGCACCCCTACGCAAGGATCATCAAAATCCATTAATTGTAGGAAAAAGCTTTTAATAAGAATTTTTTAATCTCTCGGGCTTGCACTCGCTTGCTTGCTCGCACACACTGACAACACACATACCCCTTCCAGCTATAGCTAATGGCCCAAAAGAAAAACTGCATAGCTTCAACTCAAATACAGATTAAGTTATTAGAATTTAAAAATCATTTGTAACCTTAGCATCTAGAGACAGCATCAGTGCTTTTTTTCTAACCAGCATAATACAAGAGATAATTGAGAGCATAATTCACGCTTTCTTTAACACTGACAAATCTGTTATATTTGTTCAGAATATTCCTGACATTTTCTTCTCTTCCAAGAGGAACTAAGCTGGGCACCCAGGCAGCCAGGGCAGCAGCGCAGCAAGCCTCGGCCTTAATCTTCTTATCCGTGCTAGCTTCCAGCCTGAAATCCAGTAGGGAACAGTCACTAAATCTATGGATGGCCTAGAACTAGAAGGACCGGACGGTCCGGACAACAAATCCTTGTGGGCGACGCAGCTGGCAGGATTGGGAAAGACTGTAAAGCGCCACCCCCAGCCGTTGACAGACCCGTCGCTGGTGAATTTCCACTTGAGCTCTTCTCGGCTAGCGGAGCTCTGCTGGACCAGTCGGACCACTCAAGACCTTTGTGAAGGAAAGACAAATATTTGTTAATTAGAAGTTATCAATACCAAATTATCATGTGTTCAATTTGGTGCATCCTAATCGGATTTAAAGCAATATTGGCACATTTTTGAGAGCGCCCCCAATTTTTTTTTTTTCCCCAAAATTGATATTTTTGCACGTTACGTTGGTAATTGTCTAGGAGGGAAACTATAAATGTGAACCGAGAATGCTAAAAAAATGTGTATTTATCACAAAATAAGCGAATTTGTTGTAATTAGAAATTGCGTGATCCCAGATGGATACTGAACGGCGAGCTGGAAATGCTACTACGTTTATGTCCGTCCATGATGAAAATTAATAGTGCCACCTCGAGGAAAATGACCCCTAACTGACTTGCCCGAACTATTTTAAAACAACTAATGGATGAGGTAGACACGTACATGGCGCTATTTCCCGGCTAGTTCCATTGGAAGGCCGTTTCCAGCAGCCGTTGAATTATTATCGGGGATCCAAGATAAATAATATTCTAGTAAAACATTCCTTCGTTTGGACACATAGACATTTGCGAGCTTAACCATTCACAAGGTATAGTTTACGACCCAGTTACCAATCAACCAGTAAGAAATATCCCAAATTTTGAAAAATTGGGGGAGCCCTTCAAAAAAGGTGCTAATATGCTTTAACAACAATTGGGATGAAATTCGCTCTTTGCACAGTTCAATGTTTGCAGAGAGCCCGAAGTGGATTTGGAATAAATGAGGGTGTTAAATAACAATACATTCACTTCTTGGAAGGCCATTGGTTTTGTATGGAGGGCATCGACCTACGAAATTTCCAGGAATGCAATTTATAAGAACTAGAATTTTACGGTTCTCAGCTTTCGCGATCATATATTCAAATACATAATATTCAGCTGTGGGTGCGTGCATATAAAAAATCAAGGCGGTTCTCGAACCACAAGTCTCGCCTGCTTTCACGCTTAATGTAAGACAAAAAGCAGCACACCAGAGTGCAAACTGTGCGAGTCCAGGGTGTACCCAAAAAAGGGTTTGTGGAACCAGATAAACTCCAATTCCTTAACGAGTTTTACTCCCCACTATTTCATTTGACACCACCCTAGGGGTCACAACATATTCCTTGTGGAGTAGTAATCTTGCAAGGTGAAACCCCCCACGAGCATAAGTCAGAAATGTTTAGGAGTCGCACCCCTGGTTTTGCCATATAGTATTCTTTACTTCTGCTCTTTCATTTGACACAACCACAGGGGTACAACATTTTCCATTGTGAGATATTAATCATGAGCAGTCCTCAACAGAGCATAAACTAAGATGTTTAGGAGTAGACACCCGGGGTTTGCATTTTGATAGTCTTATATCACCTCTCACCTTTCATTTGGACACCACCCTGGGGTCACCAAAATTTTCCAATGTGGAGATATGAAATCTTGAAAAGTCCCCCCATGAGCACAAGTAAGAAGATGTTTAGGATTAGACCCCGGGTTTGCATTTATAGTATATATACTTATCACTCTTTCTATTTGATAACACCATAGAGGTCACAACAGCTTCCGTTTGGGAGATATTAATTATGAAAAGTCCCCAACATAATCATAACCAAGAGATGGTAGGAGTAGCACCCCCGGGTTTTGATTTATAGGTATTCTTTATTCCTCTATGCAGTTGACACCACCCCAAGGGCCACAACATTTTCCATTGTATATATAATCATGAAAAGTCATGCAAAAATCCTTAAAATAACAAATTTAGTAAAAAAAAATATGCAATTTAGTCAATGGGAAACCAATATTTTGAAAAATCATGTGACCACTTTAAAATTTGGAGTCGCCTACAGGGTCCAGAAAGTGGTGAAATGCACAATTTGTGTATTTTCAACTTTCCAAGAATTGTACAACAGGCTGCAACCCAAAAGACGGACCAGAAGTAGAGAAACACCATTTCATGAAAACATGGGCACTGATCTAGCTATATTATTGATTTAATACCTTTGTTTGTGTGTACTCCCCCCCTTTTGATAAGTCTTCTTGTTTTGTACACCTGTTTTGTACACCACCAAAATCCAGCACAGCATATAGCCAAATAAACACATGCTACCCTAATTTATTGTAAGGTAAACAAACTCTGAATCCAATCTTTTTGAGGTGTAGTATTTCACACTGACCAATTGACATACTGAGAAATTTGTGTTGAAATGGACCCAAGCATTTAGCATAGTTGCAATTTTAAAAATCCAACGAATGCCCCTTAATTGGCCCACAGGCATTTTGACCACATGTATATTCACACAAAAGATGTTACCATGAAGTAGTCTTTTCCATGTAGCGAAGGAATTTTGCATATCCAATGCTACCATTTATGGATACCGCAATTACGCATATTTAATAGATCAATTGCATCAACAAGCCCCTTTAATTGATCACCTTGCACTTTGACAGGCAATTGTGTTATTTTTTATTACTAAAGACTGTACGGCATAGAAGGTCTCATGTAGCGAAGGAATTTTGCATACTCCAATGTCTACCATTTCAGTGATAAGCAATTATGCAGATTTAATTAGATCAATGTATCAAAAAATGCCCCTTTAACGGCCCACATTGCACTTTGACCCAATTGATCACCCAAAAAGATGCATGGCATTAGATCTTTTCATGCAGAGAAGGAATTGGACTATAACATGTACGGTTCAGAGATACAGTAATTACGCATATTAATAAGCTCATGCATACCAAGCCGCTTGTATCACACACGATCAAATTGGACAAAAAGATGCGCACATGATAGGCTTTCGCAGTGAAGGGAATTTTCCTATCAAGTACCGTTTCAAAATTATAGCAATTACAATGAAATCAATTTTTGAATATTAATTAGCTCATTTGCCCATACTTAATTTCCCGAAACGACCGAAAATCTAATCAGTTCGGAACTCTCCAGCCAGCTCCTTCCACCAAGTTACATCATCATACGCCTACGGAACTCCAGAAAACTTGTACACAAGCCTGCGTGGAACACTAGTTTGTAATTATGCAAATTAAGATACTTAATTACCCCAATCTTTTACCCCAAAATCTAAGTCGAGTCGAGAACTCGTGGACCGCTTCTTTCCACCAGTTACCTCATCATAGCACTTACGGAACTCAGATAAATCGCCACAAGCCCGTGAAAACGGACGTCGCAAACAGACGCATGGACAGACAGACGACAGACAGACAGACAGACAGACAGAAATGTGGATTACTAAGTCTCTGCCGAACAAAGTTCTAGGCGAGACAAAAAAAACTGAACAATTTAGTGACACACACACCACGCATGACAGAATGCAAAGTGGTCCTTCCAGATATGCTGGTGGCCCACAAAATGCAAACAGATCACAGAAACAAAAAATTTTAACTGATGCAATATGACTTAATGGTTGTTTTCTCTAGTTTGACAAAAAAAATAAAATTCCTACTTTGTGTTCATTTCATTCAAGGATTTTTTGGATAATTTACATTAGGCAGTAGGTTGCCCACTCCTGTGTTAGCTAAAATGGACAGGGAAATTCAAGCTGCTTTCCCCTACCTGATCTTATTGATACTGTCCTGCCTGCCGCCCACCTCCATGATTGTCAGTGGATCATGTCTTCTCTCTGTTGAACACTGTCGATCAAACTCAACAGAAGGCTTCAGCAACCTGATAAGAGACATTAATAACAAATACAGTGTAATCTATAGCCTAAGTAAATATCATGACTTAAGAAAAAGTTGTGAAAACAAGAGTATTTTGTTTCTTGTATATACTGCAGCAATGAGTCTTCTGCCCTTTGGAAAAAGTACTTTAAACCGTAAAGTAAATGCACTAAATGTCAGGGGCAGAAATTCATTGCTTCAAGAAACCATTTTTATTTTACGGTCAATTCCTATTCAGTGATTTTGGCGTGCTCTAGCCTTCATCCTTACCACAGCTGTGCATAAAGCATTTCACTTTTACAAGTATGCATGTCCATTCACTGAGAAGAATTTTGAGTCTTGGGGCTACAAATCTACAGTTTTTCCGCATCTCCATCTGAATTTGCATTTTACCGCACAAGTTAGATTAAGTTCAAAATCAAATGAATGAGTTTTAATTTAAACAAGCTACTTAATGGCTTGAAAGGAACCTGTTCAACCAACAGCCCCTAAAGTAACTTCAAACTATTGCTGTCAAAATCAAGTATTCCTACAGTATACAGATAGTTAACACAACTTGTGGAATATCTATCATCACTTTGGGATTCATTTGCTGATTGATTACCTGGAATTTTGACTGTCCTGTAGTAGTTGTATCATCAGCATATGGGTGAGCACTCTCTTGTACTACAGGCTGCATGGCTGACCTGCTGGATTATGTTGTCGGAGGCTACATCTTCTAGTTCGGTCACACACAAGGCTCTAGCAAAATGTCTTCACCGCGGAATAGGAATTGAATAATCAGTGAAGCTATCAGTAGGTGCAAGAATCTTCACTGTAATTGGGCTTATGATAAAGTAAAAAATCTGAATTGTACCAACGTGAGTTAGCAACAATATTTTGCTTTAGTCAAATTAAGAAATCACTGCGAAACTTGTAAAGAAAAACTTTCATGATTTAGCACTGCCGTAAGCTCCATTGGAATGTGAGTGGGGGGTGGGTTTGAAAAAAACAGAGCGGAAAAGCTGAAAACCGTGTAAAAACTAAACAAAGTCAAAAAACAGGCTGATGAAAAATGAAAAGATAAAATTTTGATTCTTTGAAAGCATGAAAAAGATGCTGAAATCGCTAACAAGCGTTGAATTCTCACAGGCCTGCTCCATAGATATCCATGTGAAGATAAGTAGTTTCCATATTTTCAGTTGATTCAGACAGTGCATTTTGTGTTAGAACATTAAAGAACACATTCGTGATTTGCTTAAAACAGCAAATCGAAAAAAACAAATCATCAAAATCAGATTTTGCATGTATGCAATAAGTACCGGTATCCTACTAACTGCAAAATGCTTAAGACCAGAAGCAACCTATAAGGAAAGAATCTTGGTTTTACTAGTCATTACTGTCGAACGGGACACTTACTACAAAACACGTATTGAATGGAGAATCGTATCTTGGAAACAATGCCGTTTCTTCCCTTTCTTATGTCAATTCTACAGGGGAAAAGTATTATGAGAATTCTACAGACTGATTCCTTCAATTTGAAGCTATTCTTGCAAACTTTTCAAATTCTTTCAAATCACTTATAGTGTCTATAACAGGGTTTGATCAAAAAATTTCCTGCAGACAACTTGTTACTTCTTCTGCATGAAAGGTTAGGCAGTCCATACAAAAACATGGTAATTAGTTCAGACGGTAGATCTCATTTTCTTCAGGTTAGTGGGGCTGAGCTACGTACACAACAATACTCCTTCAGAATGCACAAACCAATAATTGCTGTTTACATATTGGGTAAAATTGGATCACTAGACACAAGATATATGCATCCAATCCATCTAGCAATTGCAGGGGATTCGTGACCAGACAAGCTAGTAGTAAATTGTATAGGTTACCTCTGGGTATGCCTTAGCCATAGCCGTTAGTGTATCTGATATGCCTTGCTGTCCATTCCCCTGCCTCTGTGTGCCACTGCTAGCTTATTAAGTAGATCCCCCAGCACCCTGGCATCATCTGGCTGTAACTTGCCGGTGAATTCATCCAGGCTTGGTAAGGGACAGGCGGTTCTTTTGTCACTGGACTGGTAACCTGGACAATCAAAATTAAAGTGGCAGTGTTTGTTAAGTGTTCCTTGATATGAAGAAACAATGCTAACTTCAGCTCTTGATTCTAATCATGAATCTGTCAAATGAAATCTTGGGCTTAAATTTTCTGTTTTACTGGCTATCAGTTAAGAGGCAACTTCTCTGTTGTTTACTTGATTGCCTTGTTTATTTTGGACCTTGTCCGGGGGAAAGATGGGGAGAATTTGAAAAGAATAATAACCCAAAAAATCCCGCTACAAGAAAGGTATTCCAAATGGTATCCATAATTGGAACCAATGAGACGGCCAGGGATAAACCACAACACTTTTCAAGGTGCAACAAGAGAATTCACATTACAGTGGTCCCTAAAAAATGTGAAAATTCTGATTTTTGCACTAATGTAAGCTTTCTATCAAAAATATCAATGTACGACATATAAGCCTGAGAATCATTCCTTAGTACACAAATTATTTCATTTTCTAATTTACTATAGATGAGGTGACACATCATGTTTACAAACACAAGTTAGCACCTGTCTACTGACATGTTAGAGGTGCAAAGAATATGCCCATATAGTTAGAGCATTCAATAGCCTTATTACGCCCTGATTGAGCGTGATTTTACAAGCATAATCCCTGCATGTGCTCACGCTACTGCCGGGCAATGCTTTTGTTTCGTTGCCTGCCATTGACGTCACATTTACCTCATCATATAAGGGCAAATACGAAATTCAGGCCTATGTTTTATAATGGAATGAACAATCAAAATCACCTTTTGTTTCACTTTAAAGCATTTCTGTAGCCAAATACAAGGTACTAAATCTACTGGGGTCTTATCTATATGAATCACTACATAATGACACAATATATGGCTGCCCCAAAATCTCTTGTTGCACCTTTAACAAATGACTGCCATTTACATGTACAGATTTTAATCGACCGACCGCTTTACCTTCCTCCTAAGGACAGGTGCTTTCATGGTTTTGTTTGATCAACTCTAAAAGAGCCAAGAGGGACAGTAGAATCTGGTATTTTATCTATTGGATATATGGAGATTCTTGATTACCTATACCTCTTCCCTGGTCAGCCTTGTAATATCTCTGCAACAAATGCAGAGCCCCCTGATGGTTGGGATCCATGAGGGCTATGCCAGAGGGTGTGGAGAGTTCACCACTGGTATCCATGCCAACTGGATAGAAATAAGCAAGATATATACAATACATGATTAGGTAATACTAAACAAGATCTGTATCATAAATACCTATTGTGGAGATATTTTTCCTGTCAAATATTCTTGCTTTTAAAATTTAAGGGTCCATGGACCGGCGATTAGACATTCTTAATTTCCTTACATTGTTCGTACCTCAACAGTATCCTGATCATATCGCACACGATTTTTAAAACTGACATTGGGAAAGTGTTACATTTCAAGGATAATATACCCAAACTGACAGGACCGTGCCTTCTCCTGTTTTCGCGAACGCGTATCAAGATGCTGGATTGGATTGACCCCGTGTAATGACTTCCGAGTAACAAGTTGTAAACATAGCTCACACGTGGGCTAATCGCACCGCACACTCCAGATATTTCTTCTTGTCGGTTTCTTGTCTGGTCACTGAATAAAGCTGTGTCTGATTCTCCTCTGTCGGTACGGTCGCCGTTGGTGTTGCACCCGTCGACAATACGGCACATTATTATCGTAATTTGAAGGCACCAACAATAAATTAGGCCATATGATACAACACGTACCGCTACACAGAAGTCACCTGTGTACTATGCAAGAAAAACTGGGCCCCACGCACGTCCCGGTTCCACGAGACGATCATGACGCGTATGCGTATCGCGTATTTGTTACTTCGGGCGTCACTTCCGGGTCACGCTTGCCAGCTCATAATCACTTTCATTTTGGAATTCCTCTTGAAAAGCGTGTCCAAAACACATTATATATGCCCATTTTTAATCAAATATACGGGTTGTCCCTCATCTACTGCTTCATGCAGATTTTACATTGATACAGCAATACATACTATGAATGAAACCATTTTTTGGTGGTAATATAAGATGTTTAAAGCAGGTCCATGGACCTTTAACCTCATATATTTTGCTTTTTTAGTAATTCCATCATTCAGACTTGCCACTCAAAGACCGATTTCACATCCCAGAATAAGCCCTTTCACAATTCTTACTGCCCATGCCCGCCTTTTGGTTCAATATAACGGTGTACTTCCACTGCACATCGATCCCTGTACACTCTTCAGGCTTCCGCTTCCCCTTCTGGTATAATTTACAGTTGCATATTTACTCAAATTCGAGTTGTTCACTACTAGTCCTTAATTGCTCTGACCTGGCTCAACAGACTTTCCGATACTCCATCCTGAACCGGAAATACACCACCACTTGCGACTAATCACCCATTGCGCTGCGAGGGCTCTGAAAAGGGCTTATTTAATGTACAGTTATCTGATAACATCACAGGAATATATGTGTGCGTCACAGGTTTTGACGCTTCTGAGATTTGAACCTGCATTGGTGCAATTTCATGGCACACACCATACAAAATTTCAATGTGCAGGGGGAGTCCAGAACTCATCTGGAATGCCTGATTCCATGAATTTTATCAATATACACCAATCATATTAGAGTAATTAGTTAAAAACTAAATCCCCCTACCTCTTTAGCAAGAACCTCTCCAAAAGGAAAAAAAGCTCCCAAC